>BMAO01003929.1:0-152334 GCA_019973975.1 Trichonephila clavata | reverse complement strand
AATTCGATGTCTTCCGTCAGTTCAAAATATGGCGTAGCATGATTCGTCTTACCACATTACCCGTTTCCAATCCTCAGATGCCCAGTGTCTTCTTCCCGACACCACTTCAAAGAAATTTTTACATTCTCACAGGCATTTTTGCATTTCTCACAGGACTACGCATTCCAATCCTCTGCATTCTTTGCGCATGGTTCGAGCTGAAATCTGTTGGGAAGAGCCTTGGTTAACGATTTGTGTCAATTGAAGCTCATTCGAGTTCATGTTCTGTCGTATAATTCATCGGAGAGGACTCCGATCACGCTCTTGGAAAACTATGCTCGAATCACTGGCGTAGCTAGTCCTGAATGGGCCCTGTATCAAAATGTTTTGGGGGCCCTTTTGGATGGCCCCAAAACATTTTAGTTTATTTTTCTTACACACATGTTGCGGCCCCTTTAGCTTGGGGGCCTCATATCATTGAAACAGTTGATACGGCAGTAGCTAGGCCCTTGCTCGAAATGCAGTTACGTCTTTCAGAGAAGAACTGGGTTCTGGTTCCAATTTTTAAAACCTCTGATATGGCTGCTTTTGAGAACCCAGTGAGAGAGATTTGCTGTCTCCGAAATCTTCTGTGAAACGGGTATAAAAAAATAAGCCATTTTTCAAATGGTGAAAGATATGTCGTTTTCCCCATTTTACTTTCTTCAAGAAAAGCACTCTTACACCTTACTTATGCCAAGCATTTTAACCCCACCCCGTGTTAACCAAATCATTAAAAAAAAAAGGCATACTTCATCCCTATCATGTGTTCAAATGCAAATCTCAAGGTTTCTAATTCATTGTCCAGTATGTATAATAATTTAGCGTTATTTTCGAACAAGAACTTATTTTTTTTAAAATTAACGTTTCTGATAAACAGTTTGTACCGAATTTCATAATTTATAAGGCCTTATCACACATGCATTTTTCGAGCAACCGTTTTACCATTTTTGAAGCAGCTGAGGGTGAAAGGTTGCGTAAAAAAACGATATGTATCATTTAGTTCCATTTTAATACGTATATTTTCTGATACTTGCGTTTGACGAAGACGAGGCTGCCATCTTGATTTTCCACGTGGGAGACGAAGAACCCTATTGGCTGAAATTTGGAGCAATTTTAATTTCGAACAATTTTTTCAGCTCACTAGCAAGAAGTTGTTCGAAAGCCGTTGCTATGGCAATCGAGTAAAATTTCTCGAAATTGTCGTGAAAGAAAATGGCTCCAAATACATGTACGTGTGATAAAGGCCTTTAGCCTCAGTGAAGAGACGAGAATATGATCAAAATCGATATCTTACTCTTTCCAAATTTTTTATAACTTGCACACAGATATGAATTCCAAGTTGAGCGCAAAGAAACTGAGAAAAATTTGAACGGAATCAGGACATGAACCCACATTATTTACCAAATTTGAAGCTCATACCATTGTGCTAAGGTTTCATTAACAGGAGATTGGAATAAATGCGTAAAACCGTTTCTGGTTTCTAAACAGAATCATGTCTCCATAAATTTCTTTAAGAAAGACTGGATATTTAAATTCATGATGGTCACGTGATAAAAGTAATCATGTGTTCTCCGTCGAATTCAAAACTGGCATTAGATTTATACTTGTTCTACATGCACAATTTGGATAAAACTTCAAATATAACAATTTGGCAAAGAATGTTTAAATATTAAGATTCTACAAAAAGTTGATCAAATTTTAAGCAAGTAATTTAAAAAAAAAATTTATGTCAATTCCTACTTAGATCAACAAATTTTTTTTTATTTTAGTTACTTTTCATAAAATAGTTACAATTAATATAAATATGTATATACATATGACAGAATCACAACATTATGTGGCAATTAATTTTTAATAATTATCATTAAACTGTCGTATTGTCACCCAAAACAATCATGTTTTTTAAATTTCAGTTCAATTGAATGCTGTAAAACGTGAGAAAAGTGAGTGAGTGAGTGAATATTAACGTCGCACTGATTAGCAACACGACGGCTTTTGGCGACGGTCCGCGTAATTTTGAACCATGGTCAAGTGACGCGGACGACACCTGAGCTAGCATCCCCTCTCCTAACTACCACACCACACCAACGGGAGGACGATTGAGCTCTCGACAGATTTAACGTGTAAAACGTGAGAAAAGAAAAACTTTTAAAGTTTTGACCCAAATCGCTGAAAATGAAGCCAACGTGGCTGTATCACTAATTCTTTTTAATTTCAGTCAATTAATTTTAATTCATTATAATTAAATTACCGTATTGGTACCCAAAACAATAGTGTATAGAAAATTTCAGCTCAAATGAGCGCTTTAAAATGTGAGAAAAAAAACCTTTTCAAGTTTTGACCCAAGTCGCCAAAAATGATGCCAACGTGGCTGTGTATATAATTCTTTGAATAATTAGTTTTAATCAATTAATTTTTATTAATTAATTGTCATCTAAAATGAGCGTGTACATAAAATTTCAGTTCAACTGAGGGCCTTAAAATGCATTTTATTAACGATTGAAAATTTAAACAAGATAAATACAGAGAGAGTGTGAGAGCTAATAGTAGGAATTGAAAAAAAATCTTATAATATATCTGTATTTTCAAAGCAGGTGCATTTCGTTTATGTATGTGTGTTATTATTGCTGATAAATATGTTCTTTTTAAAAGAAAGTTTCAGTAAAATAGAAAAAGTTGGCAACAGCGAAACATATGAACTGATTGGCTGGAAGCAGGAGATCGCATTGATCATATGTCTATGATGACACGTGAATTTACAAAACTCATTAGCTGGAAACCCGTGATTGCAGTTATCACGTGGCTGTGACGTATTATTTTATCTTTTTTTGGCTGTGTCCCTGTTCAACACTCAACAAGAAATCAATGTAAATTTTCTCTTATAGATACTGATGAAAAACGACTATTTTTGAATTTGACTATTTTGAATTATTGAACGATTTATTATTACAGTTGAACGTCGTTCATCCGAACGTTTATTATCCGGAACGTCAAATATCCGAAACAAAATCCGGATACGTTTTCGAACAATGCAATGCTAAACATTTGTTTCCTGTGAGGCCAAAAATGACCGGAAAGCCGTAGGTGAGGGATATTTGGGGAATTTCAGTTGTGTGATTTGATAAACATCTGCGCGGAATATCAGGTCAGTTTCTGAGGGGATCTATACGTGCTCTACTGTTGAGTTTTGTTGATGTAGAAACCTGGATAGCATGCGATGCAGAAGACTGGATTTCAAATGCTAAATAATCACGAGATTGTGACTTCCGTGAAAGAAGAATCCGACCCTGTCGACGATGAAACGGAGGAAGACGAGGACAATAACAACGAAAGTAGCAAGGGTTCATCAAATGCTGACGCGTTTCTGCGTTAGAGACAGCTATGGAGTGATACAAACAGCAATCAGAGTGCTGTCTTACTCAACTACTGCTGTTGAAGAGAATCAGAGATCTTGCAGTGAAAAAACGAAGGTGCACAATGGTACAGCGAAAAATAAGTGATTATTTTCCACATTCAAGATAAAATTGCGACGTTTTGCACCTATTTGGCTTTTTTATTCAAGCACGTTTCCCGCATGTGATGATTTTCAATGTTTGTTTTGTGTCCAGTATCATATACTGCATGGATCGCATTCAGTTTTCGGTTATCCGAACGGTGTCCGGTTCCAATTGATTCGGATAAACTACGTTCTACTGTATTATTTTAAGGGATGATTGATTTTTCTAAGACCATGTGCATTTATTGTCAAATATAAACTTAAATGGGGCGTTTTTTGTCAAAATAATTTGCTTATGCAATCTCGTTATTTTGTTGACCAAAAAAGGTCACAGATTCTTCATTAAAAATATCATATTGAATTGAAATGAAATAAACTCGTGTTTTTTTCTCATTAAAATTATTTTGAGTATTATTTTATTTTTGACATGAAACAGAGCATGATGAAGGTCTTACTTCTGAAAATAGTCTCATTTGATTAAAAGATGAATTTTGATATTTTATCTTCCAATTTTAATTCAAATATATTCGAGAGTGCTCTTGCAAATTTAGGCTTTATTACCATTTAATCTACTTCCTTTCAACTTTTCCTATTCAAGAGTTGAGTCACGACTCTTAAGCATTACAATAAGAGATTGGCTCTCTTTCGAAGAGTTACTCAGCGTTCTTTCAATGATACGGCATTTTATTTTCAAATACCTTTCAGCTTTTGCCAACGAAAAGAAAAATGTTACGCTCTAAATTGTAACAACGCAGAGTAGAAATAAGCATACTTCTCTCTCACTCAAATATTTCTTGTTCAAAACAATAACAAAGCCCAACACAACAATGCTTCTATATTTCAACAGAACAAAACATTTAACAAAAACCTAGAAGTGAAGAATTAAACAGTGTGTGTTAGGTGAAGAAAAAAACAAATGCACCCAAAACACATTCATTCTCATATTTTGTTTTTCATACAAAAATAGTATTGCTCTACCCAGAAAAAACCCGCAAGCTGTTTTTTTTTTTTTCTGCTGAAAAATATGAAATATAATTTATACTTATAACAGATGGATTTCTGGATATTTCAAATGAAATATATTGACCAAAAACGCGATGAACTGTCATAGCTGCATGCAGAAATGTGCTTTAAATTTCTTCTCACGGCGTATGTGCTCTTTCAAATGAAAAAAAAAGGCCATTAATTTATGAACCGGTTGGATAAAAGGCTCTAAATAAACACGTTATTTAGAAATTAAGAGGGGCCAACCAAATATTATATTTAAAAAAAATTCCGAAAAGGCTGAATGCCGAAAGGCCAAAAGGCTCCATGTATGAAGACATTCTTTGCCAATATTCCCTTTTCCTTCTTTTTTTCTTCTTTTTGGTTATATAATTCGACGTGTTGTGTTAGTATGAAAAGCAGTGGCATTGAGCCCTACCCCCCCCCCCCCCGAATTGTGGGGGGGGGGGTAGAGCTCAAGAATCTGACTGAACACCAAGTTGTAATCATGTGTGAAATCAGTCTTGGGGCCCCAAACCTAACTTTGCAGGGAGGCCCTAATATTCTCCGTTACGCCACTGATGAAAAGTAACGCTAAACTAGTAAAAGTATGAATCAGATCATTCCAAACCAGATTCAAAAAATAGGAAATTATTTTCTTAAATATTTCAGAAGCAGCATTTTACACACAGAAGGAAAAAAAAACTTTTTTCAGAATTTTTTCGGTCAAAATCTTAATTTTATTTTTGTTTTGTCATGGCAATGATTTTTCTAGTAGGCGAATATTTATTTGTTTTTAAACGGGAATTTAACTTTCTTTTTTCCAGGAAAAATGATCCCTCTAGCACAGTTTCTTAATCTAAGTATTGGATTTAAAATACAGCTTTTTTTTTCTACCAAGCAACTTGGGTATCAGTTTATGCATATGTAAATACTTTAGCGGTCTTATTCTACATTTGACCTTTCTCCTTACAATTTCATCATTTCCTTTTTTTCCCCCCCCCTTTTTTTTTCTTAGCTAGTTCACAAATAGAATTTAGTTAGTTTAGAATTCGGTGTGTGTGTGTGTATCAATTTACAAGAGTTTGCCAATAGCCCTTATATCAATAAAACTGATTCACTTTCTAACCAACCAAAAATGTCTATCAGTCTTAAATTTCATATTATCTTCTTTGAAGTTATAGTACTTCATTAAATTACAAATGTGTCAGATATACGAAGAAAAATTCAAAAGTTTCCGGACTGAGTCTATAACTTTAAAAATATTATCAATTGAACTGCTGAAACACATCCTCCGTCGAAATAAGGCCCTTGAGTAATAACTCACTTTTGCCATGGCTTGTAGAGGTCATCGAAACATTCCTGGAATCGATTTTTAGCCATTTCCTTTAATCCAGTATGTGATGCACCTTTAACTTCATCTGCAAATTGGCTCGTTTAACAGGAGAACTATATGTTGACACACCTATGCATGTTAAGACCCTCAGTCAGTAACCATTGACATGTGGCCGAGGGTATCCCAACTGATTCGGCTATTGTTTGAAGCCTGTTCTTATGTTCCACAGCAGAAACCTTTTCGATGTTTGCAGCGGTGTGGGAAGTCTGTGGTTGTCCAGAGCGTTTGTCGTTTTCGGCACTTTCCCTGCCTTCTCTGAAACGTCGATGCCACTCAAAAAGCTCGCGTTCACGATCATGTATCACATCCTTACACCTGCTTCAAATATCCTGCTTAATATCCATTATCGGCTCAACAAACGTAATTTCTTTCAATCGCCGACAACTAAATACATCCGCCTACAAAATACGACGTCGTGGCAACACCCCAACCACGTGATTTGGCACAAACTTATTTTAGAAACGGGGAAAATGCAATAATGTTATTGTAGTCGCTCTACTGCAAAACTTTTCCACGTTACAAGTGCATTCCAGGAACTTATGAATCCTACTAGTATGTTCTCTTTTCGCGATCACTGCGTTAGCAGGATTCTAAAGACTCGTAAATCTAAAGAGTACAGTGGGACGTGTGTTCCAGTTGGCTCTGTCAGATAAGTAGTGTGTTTGTTTCTAAGTAAGTTTGTTCCGGCGAGGGGATTTTTCCACCATAAACTAAAGGTACCTAATTAATAATAAATTACTTTCAATCTTACTTGTATGTATGATTTGTTACGGCTGAGTCTCTCTCGATCATCCGCATCGGGCTTAGACCGAGATCTTTCAGGGAAAGAAACCTCGGAGTTACTAGCACAGACTTTGGGAATACCGCTACAATTTATAACATGATTATTTTTAAAATGGGGCTGTGGATTAGTATTTTTACCACAGCAGACCTAGTACATTCCCCGGGAGCTGATAACACTTTTAAGATCGGCGCCATATGGGGGGGTGGAGGTGGATACTGTAACGTTTTCGCATCACACATCTGAAAAATCGGCTTCTTTTTGTGGATAGGATAACTTGCTTCAGAGTACGACGTCAGAGTAATCAGGGAATTTTTTAAAAAAAAGTCGCAATTTTACTGCGTCTGCAACAAAACGAGCGATCGTAATTGATTTTCTTCCCATCGAGCCACGAGTTCGTATCCTGTTTCTACTAAAGGCTACGGCCACGGTTGCCTAGGGGTCAAGGTAACGGACTCGTGCTCGGCGTGTCATGAGTTTGAGTCCACCGGACTCTAAAATCCTGCCACGTACAGAGGCTGATCCACGTTAAATCTATCGTGGCTCAAAGTCCTCCCGTGGGCGTGCTGTAGCTCGGAGACGAGGTTAACAATTCAAGTGTTCTCGTCACTTGACCGCAAATTTGCGAGGTCCATCACTAATAGGTAGCCAAGTGGCCAAGGCAACGGACTCGTGGCCAGCGAGTCATGAGTTCGAGCCTGCGGCCTCTGAAGACCCGCCATGTAGGGGAGCAATGCACGTTAAATTTGTCGAGAGCTCAAACGTCCTCCCGTTGGTGTGGTGTGGTGTGGTAGTTAGGAGAAGGGGTAGCCAGTTCGATCCTCGTGTAGCTTAGATGCCGTCCTCGTCACTTGAACATGGTTCAAAATTTCGAGGTACGTCGCCAAAAGCTGTAGCCAAAAGTGTAGCTGAAAAGTGCGACGTTAATATTCACTCAATCTCTGTCTGCCCAATTTACTCGAAATGAAGTCAAAAAACACTATCGAAAACTGTTATTTCCTGTGATACTTGTTTCAGACCGTTCTTTGACATATTGGAAACATGTCAGGTAAACTTTTCGGTTTTGCCCGGATTTGATTCTTCTGCGTTCGACAATTTGCTTTTTATCATTAAAGGAATAAATTTTTCTTCAAATCAAGATTTTTATTCTGAAGGATTAAATCGTTCAAAATAAAACTTTTAGTAGTTGAAGTATGTAAACCATCGATGTCTGATTATATACACAATACATTAATATCTCAGATAATTCATATTATACCGGCACATGACGTGAACAATTCGGCCTGGCATCTGTAAATACATAGATTTGCAGATTAATTTTAAAATATTGAAAAGGAGGAGAGTAGGAGGATACTTTTCGAGGAAGGACAGAACCTATATAAAAGAAAGATTTCCTCCCTATAGGAGGACGGTTGGTCACCTTTATAATTGTCAACAATAATAACGCTAATAGGTATATAAAATGAGCTTGATTTAGAACTACACAAAAAATAGATAATTTTTTTCTTAAGGTATCCGAACACGTTGAAAATGACCAAATTCAGCCAAGACAGATATTTTTGTTTTTTATTTTATTGAATAGAGCTATCTTTTGACTTTACGTTTATGATTATTACTATTATGATGACTGATTATGTTTTGTTTCTACGCTACCTAGAGGTCAAGTTACAATCAATTTTATAAAGTTAGAAAAACCGGAATTGGATTTTTGATTTACCAGAAGTGGGCATTTAAATTGCTCAAAATCTATCAGCGACTCTGAAAACTCAAAATATTACGAATGTATTTCTATAAAACTTTTTGAACCTGATACTTATTTTCTAGAGAATGTACTAAAATATTTCTTATTGTGTGAATACTTTTTGAGTTATGGCTTGTTATTTAAATAATGGTCTCATAAAAAATGTAACGCTTCTTATAATGTTTACTTAATCACCTCTTAAATTTTTCAAATTTTAATAAAAAATTAAAATTTTAGTACATTTTCTAGACAAATGCATCTAATTTGTTTTAGTAATACTTTTACTAATATATGTTTATTACTTTTTTCTCTAACTGCTTTGAAGTTTTTCAAAAATATTGCTAAAATTTCACTTATAATTGTGATTTTTGTAAAATTCAGGTAATTTATTTTAAATTTTGATAGTTAAATATATATAGTAATATTTATTAGTATTGAGTCCTATAAAAAAGCATTTATAATGTTTTAGTATGCTATTTTGTTAAAAAGTACTCCGAACGTGTTCGGATACCTTAATTTTGAAAAACTTTTCGAAGAATCTTAGTATTTGAACATTTTTACCTAATTATTAAACTTGAAATTGTATCTAAATTAAACAAATAAAACAATTCTAATGTCAGTTGTGAATTATTCAGCCCATTCACAGAATACAAATAAATCACAAAAAAATTTTGCCTTATTTTTTAATTTTATTGCTGTATTTTTTAATGAAATACTTTTAGACTACGAGTCTAAAACCATATAAAAAAGGTATATATATAAGAGTTAATAATTAATTAAACATATTTCCTCTGCTGAAAAATGTTAGAAACTTCAAACGATTAAGAGTACTTTTTCTTTAATCGTAAACTTATTTTTTTTAAAGCAAAACAGCATTTTAACGATTTTACTGCCAAAACTCTCAGAGAAATTTTTATAAAAATTCTTATTTTTTCCCAATAAAATTGCAAGTAAAATTTTAAAAAATCCATATAAAGGTAACATAATTTTAACTATGCTAAACTATTAAAATAAATATGAACATAGCCTGAAACATTGTAACTAATTCTTCGATCTGAAACTGCACCATTTGATTATGAGGAAGAAACTTGATCCATTTAAACTTATTTTTCTCAAAGGCAAATTAAAGAGACACTAACTAAATATAACGCAGACACTGATTGGACAATGACTTAGCACTTCCTGCGGTCGGCAGGAACTAGATTTATAGTCTGTGACGTATTCGGTGAATTTATTTGAGGTCACTGCGAAAATCGTCTGTTCGATAGATGTCGAAAGTCGTCTGGTTAAAAAAATAAAGTGCTTTAATTTTTTTTTTCTTGTGCTATTAATTTTGGTAAAATCAATAAACTCAGAAAGTATTTTCTGTGGCTAATTATCTGGAGAATTAAATGATTTTTACTTTAGAAAGAAGGTTTCGAATCTCAATAACTTTCGATTAAAATAACGTAGAATTTTGGCTCGCGTTAAAATCTCTCTTGTAATTATGATCCTCATACAAAAAAAAAATAATCCTGTTAGGTTATTTTTTTAGAATAAAATATGTTTCTATTGGCTCCCAACAAGAAAAAAGAAATTTTGTCATATTAATGTATAAAAAAATTTATTTGAAATTAAAATTTGTTTTAAGGTGCCCGATGTGTGTATATTGAGGCAAAACTAACGCGAAAATTGAGCATTGTTTATTCATATCTCTATTTTGATTTTTATAAAGATTTAAAAATAGTTAATAAAAAGTGTCAAATTATGAAGCTGTGATTTTTACTAAGTAGTTCTCAAAACATTTGATGTATAGATTTTCTCTCACTCACTCTCTCTCTCTCTCTCTTTGTTGTTTTCCCCTCTGATTTGCTTAGAGAAAAAAAGGCATGGAAGAATTTCGATATTGCTGTTAAATTTCTCTCTAAAAATTATTCCCTTTAACCCCTCCGCCAGTGGCGTAACGTACTCCCCCCCCCCAATCCCGCATCGGGAGGGGGGCACAGGATTCCAGGAGGCTCAAAACCTATGTTATATTATGGTTTTGCAATCCTTCAAAATATCTCTGGTTCGGGGTCCCAAACCTGACTTTGCAGAGGGACCTTAATATTCTCAGTTACGCCACTGCCTTCTGCATATACTAAAATTAAAATAAATTTCCATTTACAAGTCCAAGAGTGACAATTGTTTTGTCTCAAAGACCATATTGTAAAAGCGGAGGATATTGGAGGGTTCACACGCACACACCTTTTTAAATGGATTGTATTCATTTGTTAACTTTGCATCTCAGAAAATGTATACATTGTACCATACAGTGGCGTAACAGAGAGTATTAGCCCCCCCCCC
This sequence comes from Trichonephila clavata, assembly GCA_019973975.1. NCBI lineage: Eukaryota > Metazoa > Arthropoda > Arachnida > Araneae > Nephilidae > Trichonephila > Trichonephila clavata. The sequence continues at coordinate 141,590 of BMAO01003929.1, read as the reverse complement.
TGCTAAGTCAGGTTTGGAACCCCAAGCCAGATCCTACAAAGGATACGTATTTGGCACTAGTCGGGCTTAGGGCCTTCTAGAACGCTGCCCCCCCCCAGCAAGACGGGGGTATACATTGCGCCATTGGTACCATATAAAAATGAATATATATAAGTTAAATAAAATAGTGGCAATTTTATTCAACTTATTTACTGAGCTAATTTCATATTTATAGCTGTAAGCACTAATTTTAGAATCAGTTGAATAAGAAAAATGTTCCCTAACACACTTTCTGCAATTTTTTCGAAATCAGGTTTGATGAATCATTATAACGAAAGTAAATTTGAGAAAAGCGATGAACATGAAACATTTAAGTTGAAAGGAACATTTTCAAATGGTGCCTAAAGAACTGCATCATAAAAGATATGAAGCCAAAAGTGTACGACAAGACATGCTGTGCCCTGTCAAAAAGACACAAGCAACAAAAAGTTCAACATGTTATTTGTCGATCCTCTAAGGACAATAAAACTACAATAACTTAAACAACATATGACAGTTTTGCTTGCAAATATTCTTGCAATATCAGCGAAAAGTGTCCGTGATTTAAGTCCTTTTTAAAAGTCACGCACATTTGGAACATTTTAACTCAGTTGGATTGGATTTTTTTCCCTCAAATTATCAACAAAAATTACCAAGTCCTAAAGAGAAGGAAAGTATACTTCCTTTTAATTAAATGATTCACTAGAATAACGATTTTTATTAGTACAATAAAAATATTGTTTTAAAAAAGGATTTGGGTGAATCTATCACCCCGCTCGACAATTAACGTAAGTATCGATTGCGCAACTTCTCCCGGGTGTATGGTCCACAGACTCACCAAGAGGCTGGGGACTCTTCTAAAACTTCTGCACCCTTAACTAAAACTGGGCCTCCGTCATCATATTACAGAGGGTGGAAGTTAGAAGGGGGTGACGCTTCATCTCAAATGTCGTCTTCAGCACTTGGCTAAATGACTAAGAATGACTAAGCACATGACTAAGAATTACGAGTTCGACTGCATACGTATATTTAAACGGGGCGACTTAAAGTGAATTATTATTTTTAGAGCATTCGTTCTTTTTCAATTTGTGGACATTTTTCAAGCAAATTTCTTGAAAATTCGAAAGAAACTGTAATTCATTTCAGTGATGTATCTGATTCTAGTAAAAATGTATTAAAAAATTTATGCATAGTTGTCAATAACATTTTATTATATTATATAACTGCTTGTATAAAAATATGTTTAACATTTTACAAATTTGAAATTATGTTTATCAAAATTAACATTTTTTTTAATAAATGCTTAGTTACTATTTTGTTATTTACGATAATTATTATTTAAAAGTATTTCTTTTTTTATATATATCCTTATTTTTATAATAAAGTTTAACATAAGGAAACTTTTTTCCCCCCTGATTCGGGAATATTTTTACGGACATTTTCATATATTGTAATGCAGCTTTTCTCAAACTGTGGGGTGCGACGCTCAGGGGGTTGGGGTTGGGGGTGATAACTCTATGAGGGGGTCGCGAGCATTTTGAAAACAAAAGGTTATTAATTATTTACTAAAAGTAAACACAAACAAAATACATTCTGACTTAACAAGAAATAAATATACATTTACATTTATAATTGTACCAGTACTACATAATGTATTTGATAATTAATTCAACAATACTAAGTTAAGAACAAGTTTAATAATTACCATTGACCTCATGGGCTTGTCATACATAAAATTATATACAAAAAACTAGCACTTATCTTGATAATTTGTACGGTTTAGAATTAATCTCTTAACTGCCGATTAAAAAATACGGGATTCGCTCCCCCATGACACCGTTTTCCATGAAAGGGGGGGGGGGGAGAAAAGGAATAAATAAGCAAATTCGTTGAAATAAGTAAGTCCTTCGTAAACACACACACACTCAATGTCTTTTTATTGCATTCCAAAGCCTTCGGAATAATTTTATGAATGGCAATGCACAGAAAAGATCGTACTTCAGAAATACGTATATATACGTTCGGGGCATTGGGTGAGCGAGACGTTTTATATAAGCCGGTGACACTTAAGATTTAAAAGAAGTATTGTAGCTTTAGCTTCAAAGCATAGTATTATTGAATTCAATACATTGTTATTGTAAGGAGGGGGGGGGAAGGACTCGATGAAAATTATGATTGTATATTGGGTTTCAAATACTGAAAGTTTGAGAAGCTCTGCTGTCTCCAACCCCCGGGCCGCGGACTGATACCGGTCCGCACAAGAACATTAAATTATTTCCATTTTATTTACTGTGATGCATTTCTCTCGGGTTTGTGCGACTTTTTAAGGAAAACACTTTTACTCCATGTTAAATCCCTTTATATTCATTTTTAGTGTAACTGTATTTTGTTCTGAAAGCATGTTTAAATACGACTAAATTAAAATTATTAAATCAAAACAATTTAAAATATAAATAATAAATGTCCCCCGTCATCGGGCCGCTGTAAAATAATCAAACGTTGACCGGTCCGCGGCGATAAAAAGTTTGGAAAGCATTGCTGTACTGTGTTGAGACGAACTGATACGTTTATACGAAGCTAAATTTAATAATTTATTAAAATATTTTTACATTATATATTTGCATCAGCTTTTCTTTTAAAATTTCTTAAATCATATCTCTCTTTTTTTTAATCTTTTTAATTATATTTAAGCCATTACTCTTTCTTCTTGCTCTAGTAATAGTTCTATTGGCATATCCTATAACAGTTACAATGGGAAAACTCTCTAATAACTACTATTTTTAAATGGTTTTGAAAAATAAAAGAAAATAATAATGGAGATAATAAAATCTTATAGGAAGTTTGAAAACGATTAAAAAAATCCCTGAAAAATGTTTAGTTTTCCATATGCCATCAATAAATATATATGGAAAAAAAAATTTTGTTCATATTTCGGAACGTAAGAGCTCTAAAGAACAAAAAAAAATTAAATAATATTTCAATTTATACTTTTTACTCAGTTTCATTGGCAACAAAAGTTTTAAAAAACAATTAAAATATGAAAGAAAAATATCTCTATATGTTATACATTTAAAATATTTTCCATGCACATATTTTACGTAAGTTTTCGGATAAAATTCCAGGAAACTTTAACAAAAAGTTATTTGTAAAATGTAAACATTTGAAAAAAAGAGATTAATTTTTTAAATATTCTTTTCCAATTGTGAATTTTTATTTCAGATAAAATTCCTTTCGAATTCTCAACTAATAACTTGAAACTTCCATTGGAATTTTACTTACAAAAAGAAAGAAAAAAAACCAAACGATTTTGGAATCTCATTTTCGAATCAGAATAACTAAAAATTAAAGAAATATTGGTTTTCTAATAAAAGTAAGCTGATTTTATTAGTGAACTGAAATATATACTAACACGTTTCGATGATTGTTTTAATTTCGGTATCATTCACATTTACCAATGCAGAAACCCGTCACGGGTCAAGAAAATGAGGTCGATGAAATGGATTTCGGTTTCCATGGCGTATTATTAAAGAGAAACAAATTGCTACTTAAAAGGCATTGGGTGAGATTCAGCCGGTTCTTACTGGTTTTAGAAAAATCGCTTCCTAAATGTTTTGCTGGCCAGTTTTTTCATATCTACTTGATTTTAGGAATTAATTCGCAGCTGTTTTTAATAAATATTATTAAATTTTGTTCTTATGTAATCGTTTTTGAAGTTCAAAGAAATCTTTTGGATAAATTCAGTTTAAAGATTCTGTTCCGAAAAGAAAAAGTTTTATTATTTTGATGGTGAATGATTTTTTTAAAAAAAATTGCGTGAAATTCGATTGAAACAGCTTTGATATGAATAAGAAAAATAAATGTCACACTGAGGTAATAAGAACGCAAAAAGCAATTAAAAAAAAGGGAAATCAAGAATTAATTATAAAAATACACGTTTTGTACGCTTGTACGGTTTTTTTTTAATTTTTTTTTTTTACCTTCGTTTTGTCGAAGTATACTAGCTTAATACAAATATCAAAACTTTGTTAAATATCATTTTACGATAGAATATTTTTTTTTAAAAATTACTAGGGGGGGGGGGCGTGTCCGTCGTTGGGCGGACACACCTGATTTGTACAAATTATACACCTGTTCATATTGCTCAAACTGTAAAACTGTAATTTATGTATTATGTAGCTCTATTTATTTGTTCGTTTTTTCGCAAAATTCGTTCTTGGAACTCCTTTTCAGTTAAATTCATCACTGAAGCTGCATCGTGAAACACTTCTTTTATAAAGTCCTCAAATTTTGATATAAATCTACAGTTTCCTGGAAAGTTGAGTATTTAGTTTCGTTGAGTGAAAAAAGTTTTTGTATGAGACGCCGCCTTTCTTCTCACACAACGATTCCAGTATAGGCAATCGTTGCGATATTTTTCTGGGAGAAGCTTGAAATAATGTACTTTCGCTTCTGTGTTGGCGACTTTATATGAAACGAAGCATATGGTTGTCAATTCAACGAGTACGACACATGCGCAATCGGGGTCACCTACTTGGGTTATCTTGAAAGTTGGATTGTTACTATAGTTCGTAATCAATTTATTACAGAATCATGAAAAAAAAATTTTTTTTATTTATACAGAGAAAGATCATTTCAATTTAGTTTTACATTATTTATTTTTTATTAATTGAAGTATTTTATTTTTAATATACATCTGGGTATATTTAATGAGCATATCTTCTTTAGAATTTATACTTGAGGATATTTTTAGTTATTTCAACACGATAGGAATTCTAGATTCTTTGATATCACAATTTTACTAAAATCAAAGTATTTTTTAAATATTTTTCCATGTTAGCAACGATTATTTATTTTATTTCAAGCCTCATGATAAGATTTTAAGCTCCGTGACTTCAAGTTCTAATTCTACTACGGATGGTTCCTGGAAGTTTCAAAACTTCATCTTCATATTATCAGCAAAATTCCTGTTTGATAATTTCTTTCGTCATCCAATCCTTTATCCTAAAACATTCCTTTAAAAAAAATTGTTCTTTTACGAAATTCTTACTTTACTTTCAAAGAAAAAATTCTTGTGTATTATCATATCAAGGCTTAGGGATAGATTTAATTTAGTTTTTGAATCATTAACATTGTATCAAAACAACAGAATGGAATGAAACTCGCTATTTTTGTTTCTATCGACAGATGTTGAGGGAGTTAAAAACGAAGTTCTAGATTACACCATGAGAGAAATTTGTGATATTTTTCGTATTTTTTTTAACGCACTGCAGCTAAGATTTCTGATTTCTTGGTCTTTTCCCCTCCCCTAGAATTTCAGGGAAATCCGGGAAAGATAGCAGTCATTCCCGGGATGAAACAACGATTGCAATGAAACATCGATGTGAAGCTGTAATAATAATTTTAAAAAAAGCTACCCTACTGATAACTCACTGCTATCGTCAATTCAATGGCAAAATTCCTTCGAGGCCCGTTTTTAGATATGAGAATCCTGTTAGTTGGACTGTAGTTATACATGTTGGGGCCCCTGTATCATTGATACGGCGGCAGCTACGCCCCTGCATCAGTATCTAATGTTTATCGATAATTATATCCCCGATTAAATAGAAGGCAAAAAATCTATTTAATGAATAATAAACCCAGAAATTATTTCAACCGCTGAAAATTTTTTTTATTGGTTTGTATAGAGAAAATCGGATTTTTTTCTCCAAATGGCATATCTTTTTGCCCAGAACAGAATAAGACTTTTTTTGTAAACAGCAAATTTCGTCGAGACTTTACAGGAGACCCTTATTAGACTTTACAGGTGCAGTACACTATCAAGTTCTTTTTATTACATTCCAAAACCTTTGGAATAGTTTTATGAATAGAAGTGCGCAGAAATGATCGAACTTCGGAAAGACGTATATATACGTCCGGGGCAATTAACGCTTTGATTGAGCGAGACGTTTATATACGCCGGTGGCACAAGAGGATAAAGTCGTATTGTAGCTTTAGCGTCAAAGTATTGAATTCAATACATTGTTATTGTATGGAGAAGGAGGGGGGGGTGAAAATTATGATTGAATATTGAGTCGCAAGCATTGAAAATTTAAGAAGCACTGTTGTAATGGTTCTATTCGGGTCTTCTATGAATCCTCTTGGGGAAAATATTCTTTAACTTTGATTTTAGTTTTAAAAACGCTTTCCGTAGAGATGACTTAATTTTATGCAAATGTATCTTATTGTGGGATTTTCAAATAGGACAGTAAATTCCTTTCTTTTTTCATCCCACTCCACAATGTAGAGTATACTTTAAGATTTCAACAATTATGTTACATTTGATAACAAATTTGCTTATTTGTGATACTGAAATTGAGGAAATTGTTGATTTGTCAGAGCCAATGAAAAGCGATCCTGATAAATAATTGTGTTATAATGATACCCCTATCAAAACTGTTAACTTTTCCAATGCTTTTTATAGTTTGGAAATTGTGAAAACATACCTTATGCAACAGGACGTAAATGACGTGGTATTTCATTATCTGCATTATTCCGAGAAAGAATTCTTTCGAGTTAAGAATTAAAAAGATTAAAATTTCCAATGAACTGTGTGACGGATCTGTACGCGTCCTCTCACTAACTCCTTGGGGATTACTTTAGGGCAAGCATTCTTTTAACCAACTTTCACCGAAGACAAGAAAACATGATTATGCAAATTAAGTTTAATATATATATTCTGTATTCGCGAGTTTTAAGAGGTTAGTGAAATGAGAATCGAAGATTATAGTGAAGTGAGAATTGAAGATTAGTGAAATGAGGATAGCTCGGATGTGAAGTGAATTAATGAGAAGCTAGCAATCTGGCAGTAGTACGTAAACAGTCTACGACGCGTGAAGTTGGGATCTCTAAGAAGTGCTGAAGTCAACTATTAGTGTTCAAGGCTACGTCGAATAGTTGAAAAGATTGCAAGAATTCAGGTGCTGTACTTTTAGTTTAAGTAGATGTGTTAGATCGTTAACATGCTTCTTAAATCAAGCTTTGTATAAGTTATCGTAAGGATAGATTCTCATGATCATAGATATTGTCCCAACGCTACCTTGTCTCACCTCCGGGCTCTAGTTGATCAAATTATAAAAAAAAAAAAAAAAAAAAAAAAAAAAAAAAAAAAAAAAAAAAAAAAAAAAAAAAAAAAAAAAAAAAAAAAAAAAAAAAAAAAAAAAAAAAAAAAAAAAAAAAAAAAAAAAAAACTCATTTTAATTTATCTTAATAAGAGTGTGATTTGTGTCTGTGTTAAATATAGAGATAAATAAATAATTTGAGTTCATCATGTCGTCTGATCATTTAGTTCCTCCTACACATCTAGCCGGGTTAGAGGGAAGAAGGAATAATAATTCCTTACAACTGGAGCATAAAAATTCTCTAATAGTATATTTATCTGTTGAATAAAAAGGGCCTATAACTTCTAACTATAGACATTTTTTATGCAGCTGCTTATTATAAAATTTTCGAAAGCTAAGTACAGAAGAATCTGTATTTTTTTGACCCCTATATAACGAATAACCCCGAATTAACGTACAAAATGTTCGGTCTCGATGAATTCGTTAAATCGGGGTCCGACTGTTGACTTTGCAATAAGTGAAAAGTAACATGTTCTATAAGCATACAAATCTAAAAATTTCCAAAAGTGTCCACAATTTTGGCCACCACTGTATTATAAACAGTGGCGTAACGTACACCCCCACCCCCCCCCCATTGCAGGGGGGGCAGAGTTCTAGGGAGCCCGAAGCGTGACTGCTGCCAAGTACTGCCGCCCTTTGTGAAATCTTCCTTGGAGACCCAAAACCTGACATTGCAGGGGGGCCCAAATGTTCTCCGTTACGCCACTGATTATAAACAAGGGATTGATTTATAAAATATTGATAATGAGAATTCCAATTTCAAATAATTAAAGAAAAACGGAATTATCAACTAATATTTCTCAACAAAATAGTTTTACCTTTTTCTATTGTATTTCAATGTCACGAAAGAACCGGAACTTCAGAAAAAAAGGTTCTGAAAAGAAGCATTGTAAACATGGCTTCTTATGAAATATCGCGTTTTATTTCCAATGCCTTTATTTAAATTGTCTTTTTCTTTCATTCGTCCTTACCTCTTTGTTATGGAGAAAAAAAGACGTCTGGGTTGTCAATTCAAAGGAATATTTTGTATCAGTCGCTTAAAACAACTTTTACCTCAATCGGCACAATGCAACGATAATGAACAAATGTGAAGAAAAGGAAATGTTAGAGAGAGATTTCAATGATTATTCCCCTTTGAGATAAACCTTCATTCTTGAAGCAAACAAGAGCGATTAGAGATTTAAAAATCGAATGGGTATTTTGTTTGGTCAAGCTTTGGCGTCTGGATCTAAATTGTAAAACATGAGTAACTCAATGATTGTTGCATTACCAAATTCACAGGGCTTCGAACAGTAGTTTTTTTCGTTTCGATTCAATTACAAAAAATATATCGGTTCTGATCCGGTTTCGTTCCGCCAAAAAAAAAAAAAAAAAAAAAAAAAAAAAACGGTTTTAGGTTGAGTTCTGAAGGAATAAATTTATTTAATGTATTTTCTTATTTCTACTAAAAAAGTATTCTATCATAGACAAAAAATATAATTCTATCAAAATTTAAAAGATTATTCTTTTTTTTTAAAATTAGTACACTGTGCGAATTGATACAATTGACCAACATGTATGATATGAGCGATGAGCACAGAAGGGCGAGCATTAGCATTGCTATCCATAATCAAATTCGCATTTGACAACTAGGTTCATGATTTTGGTGTATCTATCTAAACAGTCTGTACAAATTTCCGTGGATGATCGCATGCTGATATTCGAAAAATATAACTTAGACTGATATTTTTCTTAAAAAATCATCTAGTTCATTCAGCTGAATCAAATCTGCCTTCTACAAGCAGTTTCCTGCGAAACTGAAACAGAAAAGTACTAGTGAACATCAAAACAGAAAATCGAGAAGCAATGCACATGTAATGATGGTAATAAAATGGTTGACTTTAAATTATAAAGTATCGATAAGTCGGTTGCAGTACAAAATGTCTGAAGATATACAGGGATGTCTTAAGACTCTTTGAGGCCCAGGGCCAGGAGAAATCTTAAGAGTTTTGAGGCTCTAGGCCCTACCTGAGATCTTAAAAAGTAGACACTATGTCGTGTCCCTGGCTCCTAAGTAAAGTACTAGATTAATCATTAAAGGAATCAAAGGAATTAGATTTAGTACCGATCTGAAGTTAGCAAGAGTTCGTCTCCTTGTCAATTCTGATAGCTGAGATTACTTAGACGGGAATATTAAATTTGAATGTTAGATTTGAGTATTAGTATTAATCTAGGTATTAGGCAATCACTCCGAGGTTTCCACTTATAAATTGAACTTGTGTTTGTTATTTGTGTTTTGTCTGTCCTCAATAAATAATTGTTGTTATGGCTTTTGTTGGTGATGATATGTTTCCTCCTACACTTAGAAGCGCGTCGGGCGATGTGAACTCAGTCCAAGATAGGACTGGGACACGACAACTATATAAATAGCATGCATTGTCAAATACTCGTACAAATCAGGGCCCGCTCTAGCAGTTTTGTTGCCCCGGACAAAAATGGAAAATGCCACCCCTCTCTCCAAAACAAAAAAAAATTAAGTAAAAAAGATAAATTGTTCACATAAATACGCACTTATAAAACTTGTATAATTCCAGCGAACAAAAAGGCAGCATATCAATCTATATACAATGATCAAATGAAAAGTACGAAACGAGACGTTACAAATATAGATCATTCAAAAATACACATATAGACAAGATCCACTGAAACAACCAAAGAATGCTGTGACGAGACCCAGCCTCACATTCCTGAATACGTCGTCGAGTGAAGCGCTTCCTTCAGTTTCTTCAGTGGACCAAACACATGGAAATCGCAGGGTGACATGTCCGGACTGTGGATGGATGGTCCAACGTCTCCCATTGGAACTTGTCCAGTGCCATTTGTGTGACTCTGGAGACGTGTGGACGCGCGTTATCATGGAGCAGAACCACACCCTCCGTGAGCAGCCCCGGTCTTTTGTTCTTGATGGACCTGCGTAGGCGTTGTAGTGTCTCACAGTACACATCGGAGTTAATGCTTTTTCTGTGCTCGAGTAATTCTGTGCTCGCATCATTTGGATGCCGCTTTTTATAAGAACCTTTGCTCTCTCCTGCGCATGCGGGCACCCGCGCATGATCCGATCCCAGTCAGAGTCTCCAATGGCATCCCGAGATGTCTCGCTACATTCTCCCTTGGCGGAATATGCAAATATTTAACTGTTTCATTTTTACGTCGTTTCGTACCTTTTCATTTTATCACCCCTTGTATATAAAGGAGAAAAGCGACTCACTCACTGACTGACTGACTAATCACGATATCTCTGGAACTATTCAACCTACAGACTTGAAAAATTTGGTAGACATGTTCCTTTCATAGAGTAAACATCAGCTAAGAACGGATTTTCTGAAATTCGAAACCCAAGGGGCGTTACGGGGGGTTAAGGGGCGTTAAAAATAATTGTTTCCATGTTTAAACTACTCAATGTACAATTTTGAAATTGGGTAAGCAGATTCCTTTCATACAGTAGAGATCCGCTACAAAATGAGTTTGGTGAAAATCGACCCCCAAGTGGCGTTGCAGGGGCTTAGGGAGCGTTATAGATAATTATTTCCATTTTTAAACTATTTGACGCACTGTCTTTAAATTTGATCAATAGATTCTTTTCGTAGAATAATAATCAGTTACAAAACGGGTTTTGTGAAAACAGACATCTAAGTGGCGTTGCGGGGATTAAGGGGCGTAATAGATAAATATATCCGTTTTTAAACTACTTCACCTACCTGCTTGAAAATTGCTAGGAATGTTTCTTTCATGGAGTAAATATCCGCTACAAAATGGGTTTTGGGAAAATTGACCCCCAAGGGGTGTTGCGGGGGCGGGGGTTTAAGGGGCGTTAAAAATTCCGATTTTTAAGTTATTAGACGTACAGTCTTGAAACTTAGTAAGCGGATTCCTCTCATAGGGTAGAGATACGCTACAAAATGGGTTTCGTGAAAATTGCCCCCAAGTGGCGTTGCGAGACTTAAGGGGCGTTATAGATAATTATTTCCATTTTTAAACTATTAGACGCACAGTCTTTATATTTGATAAATAGATTTCTTTCATAGAGTAGAGATCAGCTATAAGAAGGTTTTGTGAAAACAGACCTCTAAGTGGCGTTGGGGGATTAAGTGGCGTAATAGATAAATATTTTCGTTTTTAAACTACTTGACCTACCTGCTTGAAAATTGGTAGGAATGTTTCTTTCATGGAGTAAATATCCGCTACAAAACGGGTTTGGGGAAAATTGAGCCCCAAGGGGTGTTGCGGGGGGTTAAGGGCAGATATAAATAATTATTTCTATTTTTAAACTATTAGACGCACAGTCTTGAAATTCGGTAAGCAGATTCCTCTCATAGGATAGAGATACACTACAAAATGTGTTTTGCCAAAATTGACCCCTAGGTGGCGTTGCGGGAGTTCAAGGGGCGTTATTGATAAATTTTTTTTTTGCATTTTTAATTTATTGGACGCACAGTCTTCAAATTTTGCTAAGCAGATTCCTTTCATAGAGCGCAATTCCCCTACAAAATGGGTTTTGTGAAAACAGACCCTTAAGTGGCGTTGCGGGGGCTCAAGTGGCGTTATAGATAATTATCCCCATTTTTAAACTATTAGACGTATAGTCTTGAAATTTGATAAGCAGATTCCTTTCGTAAAGTAGAGGACTGCTACAAAATGGGTTTCGCGAATATCAACTACTAAGTTTAATTTCGGGAGATTAAGAGGCGTAATCGATAAATATTTCCATTTTTAAACTATTTGATCATCCTGCTTGAAAATTGGTAGGCATGTCCCTTTTATAAAGTAGAGTTCCTCTAACAAAGAGTAAAACGAAAATTGATCCCCAAGGATGGTTGCGAGGGGTCAAGAGGAGTTACAGAAAAAAATTCCTGTTTTTAATTGTTAGACCCAAATACTTGAAATTTGTTAAGCATGTTTCTTTTGTTGAATAGGGATCCACTAAGAATGTATTTTAAGCAAATCAAGTTCTGGGGGCGTGCAGGGGGTTACTGGGACGTATTGACAAAAAAATTCTTTTTTTCGAGCTACATGGACTATAATAATGAAATTTGTTTCCATTTTTCTTTTGTTGAATTGAAATCCGCTAAGAGCGGTTATTTTGGAAAACGGCTCTCAACGGGATTAAGGGGATATTGATAGTAAAACTTTTGTTTTTTTTCTGTTAGATTTAGACTTGAAAATTTGGCTTGTATGTTCAATTTACGGAGTAGAGATCCACCGAAATTTGGTTTTGCGGGAATCCACTTGGTTTTGGGTTACGAAAGAGCAAACATCATTCTATACTTCAATTTTAGAGATTTTTAGAAAATACAAATTAGATGAGTTCTGCCCCTTTTTTTTATCAACAGGTGACAGTTAAAGGTATAAGTATATTTTTCAATACAATCGAATTCTTAATGCTTGGACTTAGATATCAATAGAATATACACATATATATAAGCAGTAAAAATTTATAAAACATCATAAAATACCCAGCGAAGCGGGCGGGTAACGGCTAGTATATATATATATATATATATTATTTTAAGTCTTAAAAAATTAAAATAATTCGGAAATTAATTGTTATTATTTCAAAAGAGTAAAATGTAGGAGAAGGAATCGTCCATTTTAGCAAGCTAATTTCTTCTAAAAATAGTCTACTGATGGATCACAAGTATTCGTTTTAACTTATAGTAACTACACTCAAGACTAAAATAAAACATCTCCTGTGGCTCTCTATCCACCAAAACCTCTTTTTACCTCTGTCCCCTTTGAATAGGTGACACCGGACATCGCAAGGTTTGAAAGGAATATCCGATGTAACCTCACTCCGGAATGGGGGGAAAGTTACTAGTGAAAGATGTGTAAACGTATTAAATTTCATGATTTAACATATACTCCCACCTCGTTAAAACATAAAAGTTTCAACATAAAAGAAAACCGTGATTAAGCATACAGAGTACAAAATAAAGAAAAAAAGATACGTTAAATGAAATACCAAATTCACACCCAAAAATATTTCAGAATATATATCAAATTTTTTGAACCAAAAAAAAATATTTTATTCAAAATCCATCCAAATGCCGCCCTTAAAATTTTGTCTGCCTAGAGCCCCCTGTACAAATGGTTATTTGAAACAAATAAATGTGCACAACTTACAAATGTTACAAACCGGTTCGACCTATGACCGCATTTCGACTAAATGAGTTGAATGATTGTTTATGGTATTAGGCCTAGGCCCGGACTTGGACAACGGTCCTCACATAATAATACAGTCTTAACACTTTTGCCTGTTAACAGGCAGTTAAAAATTACCTGTTTTCCAGAGAATATGTACGGGAATAATATTTGACTTTTTTTAATTATCCGGATCATGATGTTATTAAAACAGAGTCGAGAACAAAACGAGGCCCCCACCAAGGGTGAGGCCTGGACCTAGTTGGCCCATGCCATAAGACGTCCCTGAAGATATATATCGAACCGAAATAAACTTATATTTTAATTTCGGTTCATTTCCGGTTTTCGTTCCGACCAAGATAACGGTTTTTTCTGATTTTCGCTTTTTTGGTTCAGTTCCAGTCCGAAGCCCTGTTTAAATTCATGTCATACTTGGGAGAAACGCACTAAGAAGTAAAACAGTTCTCTTACTTAATTACATAGATTTGCAAGATTATGAACTTGAGAGGTAAAATAACATCACACCTCGAATTTAAAAAAATTCGCAAATTAATAGAATTCTTTTAGTTTTTTTAAGACGAATAATTGAGAACTGAAGCCTCACGGTTCTGAAGACCGCGAGATCAAAAATCCAACGCAAGTATTACATATTTTTCCGAGTCTCCAGGAGCGTAGCTACCGCCTTATCAACCGTGTCTGTGATACGGGGCCCCAAGATTCAGGGTCCCCAAAATATGTAGACAAAAAATCGTAAAATGTTAAGGGCCCCCAAGGAATTTTGATACGAGGTCCACACGAGACTAGCTTCGCCAATGCGAGTTTCAATTGGAGGCCGCGGTGGCCAAGTGGTCTAGGCATCAGATCATGGCTAGCGTGTCATGAGTTCGATCCCAGTACCACTGAAGACCCGCCGTGTAGGGGCACGATGCACGTTAAATCTGTCGAGAGCTCAAACGTCCTCCCGTTGGTGTGGTGTGGTAGTTAGGAGAGGGGGTTCCAGCTCAGGTGTCGTCCGCGTCACTTGACCATGGTTCAAAGTTACACGGACCGTCGCCAAAAGCCCTCGTGTAGCTGAATAGTACGACGTAAAAATTCACTCACTCACTCACGCGAGTTTCAATTGAGCCGCATTGGAAATGTGCGAGTCATTACACTTTCCAATAAAGATCTGATTAGATAAAACTCTTGCCCATGATATTTGGAAAGGTCGAGTTAAGTGTTATGATAGCTTTTAACCTTTGAACGTTATCTCTTGGAGAAATTGCGTTTTTAATATCATCCGTGAAATTCAGTCCTGTACATTTCTTCCTTCAATTGTTTCGAAACATATAAATATGCAAGTACTAATTTAAATGCGTAGCTTTAATTTTTTTTATGGAACAATAAAATAATTTGAAAATGAGGGATTTTGAAGATTGATTCTACCTAAAATTTTACTTAAGTAGATGGAATATATAGAGAGTCAAATTTCTCTGAAATATGTATTCGTTTCTAGAAACCTCGATCCTGTCTCCGAGCATTGGAATGTATTGATAAAGTTTATCGCTATCTAAATAACTAATGCTTCGCACATATAGATTTCTGTACAGATATGTTTGTGTTTACGAACGAAAGGTCAGAGTCTTACGTCATTTAAACCTTTTTCTATAATATCTTAACGGGATAGCAAAATTTTGTAGATATCGCTTTCACTGCACGCTTCCACTTCAAATGCAAATGGGTTTGAGACAAAATAAATAAATAAAGATAAAATAACTCCGTTGTATTGGTTTCCCATTGATTAATGCATCGTTTTAAAAAGATTTGTTAAACATTTACTGATTCGATTTCGAGAACTTATTTGATTATACAGTCGACTCTCGCTAAATCAAACCTTCGATAATACGAACCTCTTGCTAATTCGAAGTATATGCTCAGCTCCTACAAAAACTCTTGATATTTCGACCAAAAACAGTACGTTTTGGTACGCTCAATATTTCGAAGTAAAATCTGTGACTGGCCAGAATACAACACGTGATACTTCGAAGTGATTTAATAAAACTCTCGATAATTCAAATACTCATTATCATGTAGAGACCTGTAACAAACAGGTTGGAGCTTACATGTTTTATGTTGTATTGTCTCTGCAGGAATCCCCTGTAACGGGGTCCCTTTGATGACCATCGGAGTTGACTCCGATAACTCTGACAGAAGCTTAAGTGTCACTAAACAAACTACGCAACTTTTTCCTTCAAAGTCATGTTGATGAGGACGTTTTTCGAGCTTTATTTATTTTAGAAAAATCTATCGACAAAGTTAGATTGAATGCCTTAAAACAAAAAAAAAGATAATAGATTTTTCATCAAAAACGATTAATCATGTACAGTATGTATTATTTTAATAATTGTTTTTAATACATAATTGTATTAACTTCTGTATAATATTTATACTGTATAATGTATACTTTTTAAAAATACTTTAAAATAATTTTATACATATGTACAATTGTTGTTTTGTTATATAGTTTCAAATTTAAATGTGTTGGGAAAAAATTTCTCTTCGTGTATATTGGGATTTTTTTTCCTACTTTCTCGATAATTCGAACTCTTGATAATTCGAAGTTTTTCATTGGTCCCTTCAACTTCGTAATACCAAGAGTCGACTGTATTATCAATGTCCAGCGTTAGACTCTTCAAATGCGAATCGAATTCAATTTTAAGAAAATTCGAAGATGTAATATATACGAGGTGTTAAATAATGAGATTGATGCTATAAAACATTTTATTTCGATTTCATACGTATTTACTTATTACCTTCAATGTACACCTCTCCTCTATCCGTACAACGCTTCATGCGAATCTTTCATTGTTTAAAACAGTGTTGCAAGTCTTCTTCAAGTGCCGGTTTCTCTTTCACAGCTTCAAAAAACTCAAATCGTGTTCCTTTTGATGCAAATTTCACCTTAGGAAACAGATAGTAGTCGTATGGTGTCAAATCTGGTGAATTCGTTATTATTTAATAATCACACCGCCTAGTGTGTGGAAGTTGTGATCATCACTTTGCAAATCGCATGCGTAAACTGGAGACATCGAATAAGAGTAAAATAATCAAATTCTGAGGAAGATATCCATGTATGAAACAATCAAACAAAAGCCACAATTATCTCATTCTGAAAGACCTTGCGGGGCCCTTCGACATTATTTTGATATTGTCTGCCTTTACTTTTGCATTTACTGTTAGGTTAGTGCGTATGAAATGTCGGATTTTTTTAAGTGAATATACAACCTCTGACTATAAAATTCGGGGAATGAAGTCAGAATGACCGATCTGGCAACACTGGAGAAACAAAACGCTGCACATGCGTAGCAGCAGGTGTTGACCATCTGCCCTCACCATTGTTGAGGGCAGATTGAGCGTCGTTTATGTTCCATGTAAGACTTGTTTTACAAAGTGCTTGTTCAGTGCGTTGGTTCTTAACTGAGAACAGGAAATGAAGGAATCAATCTAAAGTTTGGTTTTAAGCTTGGCAAGACGCCGAAAGAAACTTATGCGATGCTGGTACGTTTTCATGAAGTGTGTGTACGAGTGGTTCGCCCGTTTTCAAGAAGGCCGGGAAAGGTTTCTGACAAAACCCGTTGCAAAAGACCGGCAACCTCAGTCAGTGACGAAAATATTGAGAAAGTGAGGAAATTAATCACAAAAGATCCTCGATTAACCGTGAGTCCGTGCGACAAATCATTACCCAGTATTTAGGGATGAGAAAAGCGTGGGAGATACGTAGTGTACGACTTCAGTACGCACAAGGTTCATGGTTTTTTGTTCAAGACAACACTCATCCTCACACCTCACACAGCCAATATCGTCAAACAGTTCCTGGCAAAAAAGGGAATGGTATAAATTGAACATCCACCATACCGCCAGATTTTAATCCTCCAGACTTCGTCCTATTCCCAAGACTCAAACTCTCTTTGAAAGGAAAAAAATTTGACGATATTCTGACTTCAAACGAAACGTGACGAGGCTTCTGAACTCCATCGCAAAAGAAGATTTCTTGCAGTTTCCAGGACATGTATAGCAGATCTCAGTGGTGCATAGTTATGGGAGGTGACTATTTCAAAGGACTTTTGTTAATAGTTCATCTACGTAAATGTTACAGGACTATTCACCGAACTTTATTGTCAGAGGTTGTGTAAAACTGTATCTTTTTCAACTGTTTATTTAATCAATATATGTTGCATTTGCTTCAATATACTTTCCCCAACAAGATTTTAATTCATAGATGCGTATCTTAAGGCAATTCTGGTCTTTAGAAAGATATGGAATTTTTCGAACTGTCTTCATTTTCAGACTGTTTGACCCTTAAAAACTGTTCTAAATGGTTGGCGAAAAATCCGGTGGATAAGATGTACCCTGCAAAAATTTATATTTTAATTCATTTACTTCCGCAATTGATTTGTAAAATGTATGTGGCCGAGCGTTGTCATGGAAAAGTGTTGGGACATACCCATTTACAAGTGTGGTGGGTGTACAATTTTCAATTTTTCATGCATTTCATCAGCGCGCACGCGTGTGTGTAAAATTAACCAATTCCATTAACACAGAAAACACATTCCATGGCTTAAAAATAGTACGATCGAAATAATTTTTAGTACTAATTAGAAATAAATGCTTACTATGTTATTTTTTTTTCAGCCAAAAATTTATTTCGTAAATTTATTTTAACCTGTATCCCGTTCCCCCTTAAGGGTAAAGACAGTAACAATAAGAAATAAATTGAATTAAATTTTCAATATTTTAAAACATGAAACATAAGAGTATGTCATTTTTATTTTTATGCGTATTGTTTTGGGCGCATTTTTGATTTTCATGTCCCTCTTTTTCTGCTTCTTTTCTTGAAATTCTTCGTTCACCGATGATGCGCATAGCTTACGCATTTGAACTGTAGACGAATACTTATATAGATTTTTCGACAAACTTCAATCATTTTCGTAATGTTAAAATCGAACACTTGTTTCTGTACAAAAACCTTTAATATTATATTAGAGTGCCGTTTTTTATTAACTAAATCTCTAAAATTCTCTAATTTAAATTTTTCATTTTTTTTCAATCTGGATTATTTAAATCCCTTCGGTGTAGAATTATAATTTGTTGCTCAATTTTTTATAATCTTTGTAATTATTATTTACATAAAAATCTCAAAAAATTCAGTGATTTTAAATATAATTATTTATCTATAATCTCAAAAATCATCTAATGAATCGTTTAATTCCACTGAAATTAATATCAATAGTCTATTAAGAATGTCTCGTTAAGTGTAATTCAAATAATAATAATAAACTAAACAGCGTGTTTATGACAGCGATAGAATAAGCATTCCGAAAATTCCAGAGATAACCAAGCCTTGTATCCCAAAATAGAAGTTTGCTTACGTCTTTAACTGCTTTACAGATAAGACTTAATTATCAGATGTGTTGAAAATAAATGGAACTGATAAACAAAATTGTATTTCGCTGTTCTTATCAAAAGTATAATAAGTTTAACGGCTAATTTAACGATAACATAAATGATTTAAATGAATTATCATGGTGATAATTCATTTCAATCATTAATGTTCTCATTTAATAATTAATGCTACATATTGATGTTGAAAATATGATAATATAAACAGAACTCACGTACCTTTTTTCAGTAAAATCTTAATGACATCATCAATAAAGCATATTTTAATCGAAAATCGAATTCACTGTAAAAAATATCTGGTTCTTTCAGAACACAACTCATTATTGTTCAAGAAAGAAAATTTTTAATCATCAAACTTAAAAATTTTAACTGTAGTAAATAAAAAAGAATATGTTTTAAAAGTATTTACTATCACTTGCATACTATCTTTTAATTTTATATTTTTAAGAAACCTGTGCATTTTTTCTTCCATTTTAAAAGGATTTTCTAAAAGAAAAAAAATAATAATCGTCTGCTCGCAAGGAAAAAGGATAATAGATTTCTAAAAGTATAAATAAAATGAAAAAAGCTTTTTTTTTTATAAAATCAAATTTGTTTATTTTCATTGTAATTAACTTATTATTTTTAATAATATGGAAAAATGATATAACGTTCATAATTTTAATTGCTTTCAGTATATATTTACCCGTCTTTATATTATTTTTGTGTTTAAAAATAAACTTGAGAATCATTAGTGCGATAACAGATTCTGATGTTTATTTATTTGGCCAAATGAGCTAATTTCGAGTTACGTAGAATGTTTTTCTTGAGAATAAAATTTTTTCAGTCATTTCTATATACATTTGACAAAACTTTTCAAGTTGAAAATGAAGCAAATTTCGAAATAAATAAATGTATGAGAAGAGTTTTATTATTGTAAATTTCTACGATTTTCTTTTCCCTGTTAAAATTAGACTGTGATGATTCACTCTAAATAATTTATCTGCTACTATTGTAACTAAACAAATAAATTTTTACAGAACGATCAACACTGAGCATGATAGGCTTTCTTTTGAATGCCACGTTATAAAATTCATTCTGTATAAACATATTTCTGAAGTTGTTTTTAAAAAAGTCCCAAATTTACTAAAATCAAGCCAAAAACCTTAAAATTCGAAACAGTTCAACATAAGAAAAATAAGAAAATAGCTCTTATTTCTGTAAATAGTTCTCTTGGCAGATCTACATTCACGAAAGGATAACGCTCTCTCGGAAGGGGCAAAAGCCTCAAAAACTAAACAACTTGGTTGGAGAACCAAGTTGATTTAAAATGAATTCGAAAACAAGTAAACAACTGAGGAATCACGCTTAATCAATTGAAACATATCAGGTTTTTTTTTATATCTTGCAGAATAAAGGAGAAAATTTTTTGACCTGTCTAAAAATAATATGTATTCCAAATTCTTCACATATTTTATATAAACGTAGTGAGAAACAAACAAAAATGTTTCCATAAAAACAGCAAAGAGTGAAAAATACTACCAGAAAACAAAAACAAAAACAAAAAATTTTCTGGTTATTATTATAGCGTATGAAATTCTTTAACTGCGTACATATGTAGTAACAAAATATAAAAGTAATTGAAGTGAATAAATTAATATGTAAATTTTATTTTGAAAAAATGTGCGTCCTATTTTAAATTCATATTGGCAATCTAAATTAACCCAAAATTTTTTTTGGCTCAAAATATGATAAAACAACAATTTTTTTCTTTACGTTACACGAAAAATGATCTTAAGAAACACGAGTGAAATATGAAGCAAAAAATATATATATATATATAAGATATAAAAAAAAAATGTGTGTTCGAAAGAAGTTATTCCAAAAACAAAAAAAAACATTTGACTCTTTATATGGAATCAATTCAAATTGTTATGTTAATTTATATTTTCTGCTTTACAAGGCAATGCAAAATTATTTTTTAGTAGTTTCAAAGCCTACAAAATGTACTATAATGAAAAAATAGTATTATAAATGCTGAGTTGTTGAAAGAGAAGAACCACAAGAACGGTCATAGAGGTCATGATTCTCAAAGACATTCAACCAACGAATAAAAAAAAAACCTGTAAGTTCAATCCTTTATTTAGTTATTTCCTTTCATAACTCTCTCTTTGAAGATGTTCTTTTTTTTTTAATCCAAAGATTCCATGAGAGAACAATGTGAAATTAATTATTTAGAAAGTTGTCTGAACACGAATGAGAATCCTGACGAACAATAGGCCAAGGTCATTTCCTCGTACTGAATCTCATAATGAAGTTAACAACATTTATCACATGAAGAGACAGCAAGATATATGCTTCCGCGTTCAAATTTCGAAGAAAAAGCAATGGAAAATGCTCCTTCAAATAATTTTTCAAAAAATCCTAACCGTTAATCACTATAAATTGTTCTAATTATTAACTGTTGTTTCAACAAATTATTGTCTTCATTGAATATATTTTTAATCTTCAAAACTCAATGTGTGAGATTTTTTTTATATAATAACGCACATTTATTTTGACAATAATTATATAACAAATATATAAAAATAAATATATAATAATACATACATATAATAAAAAAAATTAATAGCAAAAAAAAAAAATGTTAAAAGTTTTAAAATTTCAAATATATGGTGACCCAAAATTTGTTTTAAAAATTATTTCTTTAAACTAAGACACAAACATGAAGGGATTCTAATTGGTAACAAAGGAAAGTTTTTAAATATTTTGAGTATTGTAGGGAGGGGGGGATTTTACGTTCCGCGGGCCAGATGCGCTCAAACAGAAAATGTTCTTTATATTTTGTCAACATATATTTGTTAGCAGTTTTTCTTGCATGAAGATATAGATGCAATTTGACTAAGATTAATTTGCACGCTGTGTAAAGAATTTCAACAAGCATTCGCACTCCTGATTTCACAAAAATTATAAAAAAGCTGGATAAGGATACATTTCTCTCATTAAACTGCTTTTAAAACAAGTAATATAAAAAAAAAATTAAGACAATTCATACTTAGGTCAACGAAGAAAATTTTTATTTAAGAAACTTACGATTAAATAATTACAACATGTGTATACATATGAAAGAATCTCAATATTAAGTGGCAAAACACCTTTTAAATTTCCATTAAAAACTTTTCAACCACATTAAATTTGTAATTACATATTTTTAATAAAAGTTGAAAATTTTCGGTAAGGAATTATCTTTTAACCAGTCTAAAAGGAATGCTGACGTCTAACTAGCATATGATTATTCACACACACACAGGTTAAGTTAAATCTTCATCTTAACAAAAGTTGTTTTATCCAATGGTGCTGCCATCTAGAGGAATAATATCAACTGAAATATAACTCTTGAACTATAATTAATTAATTAAACTTGATTAATGAATTAATATTTGAAAAAACTGTATTAACATCAAGTGTCAGTAATACAAATTTTAAAAAATTTATTCGAACTTGAGTGGATGAATAAAAAGTATTTTATTAACGATTGAAAAGTTGAACGAGATACATAAATAAATATATATAGGGAGAGTGTGAGCTAATAGTAGGAATTGAATTAAATGTGCTTACAGCTATAGATATATGAAATTAGCACAGAAAATAAATTGAATAAAACTGACTGTTTTATATTTAATAATTTTTATAGTACACAATTTTTTCCTTTTCTGAGATGCAAAGTTAACTAATGAATCTATCGGAGAATTAGAACTCGCGACCTATGGATTCGTAAGCACGTAACGTAACACAAGGCAAAAGGAATCCCTCCTGTCCGGCGCGACTGTTACTGACTTATTTAGATACCGCCAAAGTACATAATTTAATGTTTTTTGGGTGAGAGACCCAGTTCCATTTGATCCACGCTGCCTGGGAATTGGGGATCACTGTTTTATGTGATTCGAAAGATTGTCGCGCGCGCGCGTATTGAGAGAAATCATACTTGAAATCTTTGACGGGAACTGTGAAAAGTTGACTTTTCTAATCTGTAGATATGCTGAAAATTAAAATTCGTAGAAAGGAAATTGCGATGATTTCATACTAGTAGGAAAAGTAAGTCTTATTTGATAAATTTCTTATGTATAAAAGCTTATATATCGTTATTCCTTTTTCTGTTTGAATATAATAAATTAAATGATGGTACTGATTGACCTTTTTTCCAATGAGTTGTTCATCCCCGACTCTGTTATCTACTCTTGAGGGGTTGGGGATCACTGTTCTAAAGGATTGATTACTTTGTACTCTTAAGGTATCCGACTACCCTAAAATTGTGAATTTTGCCAAAAATTAACAAATTTTTTTATGATTTTATTTTATAGGCTATTTTATTAGCTTTCTAAAAATACTAAGTTTATTATTTTCCGTTCACTAGAACAAAAACTGCAAGTAAAAGCAGATGCTATTATTTTAATCAAGATGGCATACTTTAAAACGCGTTTTACTCGAAAAATGTGTTCTTTTTTTTTTCTTTTTTTTTTCTTCTTTTTTTTTAAATGCTCAAACGGGGCCAGCTATTGCTAAAAATGTTTCGAAAACAGTTAGCTGAAATTTTTGTGTATGTTCCGTATAATAGTAAAAGTGTTTTAACCTTCAGATTTATCAATCACTGTTTCATTACAAAATTTACAGTCCCTTATGATAATGTAACCAATGTTTTTTAAAGCAATTTCATATAACAACTAAGATAAAGTTATCTAGTTTTTGTAAAAATTAAAATATCTGTTATCCTGAAGGTCATTTCAAAAATGAATAACTAAATGAATAGCAACACAACAAAATTGAAAAAAGGAAAATTTGGTGATAAACTTTTGGTACAGATTGGGTCGCGTTTATATTATTTTTTGCAAATATTTACCGATTTTTTCTCATTTTAGTAATAATAATTTATTTTTCTCTTCTTAATTTTAGCATATTTTTCTAAAGCACATCTAAAAACAACAAAAAATCCCCATTTTTTTTAAAAAGTGTTCGCAAGTAGGGATACATTAACTAAATGTTGTTGCAAAGTAGATATACACGAAAGGATTTTAATCTTGCAGCAGAAAGCCTAAGACACTCAATAAAAATTTTGGTAACAATTTTGTTAATAAATCTTTAAATAGTACAAATTTCAAAATAAATTGATTAAAAATTAAATCAAATAAACGAAATTAGAAAAGAAAATTAATTCTTAATTCGTATTTAAAACATTGAACAGTATAATCTTTAAGTATGATTAATTGAACAGCTCATTATCTTTTTTTCTTTGACTGAAATAGATTACTGGGACACACCTTTCAGCGCGCTCTCAAGTCTCTTTCTTAGCTACTAGCGTTACTCGACTTTGCGTGAGTACTACGGTGGATAGCGGGGAAAAAATTCTTATTAATCAAAATCTTTCTATGCGGAAAAACTGTTCTGTGGTATGGAGATTAGGCGAAAAATAATTTCAAAAAAACATTCCAAAATTCAATATTGTTGCAAAGGACTTGAATTTTCGAAAGAAAGGGAAAAGACTTAATTTTGGTTACATGATTTTAGACCCAATTTCTACAATGTATATAACCAAAAATAATGATTATTGATAAATAAATTGTGGGTAGTGAATAGAACAATGTAAACTACAGCATTTCATGACCCAAGCTCTCTCTTCGTGCACTGTAATTTGGAAGTAGGTTATTCGAAAAATTTATTACTAAAAAAGCTGTTAATTGTACATGATGTGTTTCTTTCTCGTAACTATTTAGCAGGTGTCCTCTCATCACATAAATGTTAAAAAGTACTACAGTACCTGTTTTTCTTTAATAAAAATTGCTTTGACTTGTTACCATAAAAAGACTCAAATACTTTGAGCTTCATCTCCCCTATGTCAGTACTTGACATAAAATTAATTTTTTTTGTTTTATTATTCCCTTTATTTGTAGATTTTGAAATTACGAAGAAAAAAATTTTCGATCCACACACCTTAGTTAGTATACAGTATTCATTCTTATATATAAAACTTTGTGAGGTAAAAACAAAATTCCATAAAAGTCAAAAAATTTATTAAGTCTCTATCATTATTATTCACTTCTTGAAATAAAAATAATCATTCCATATTTATATCAAATTTATTCAATAATGAATAGTAATCCACTTTCTGATCGGGATTAGAAAAATAATTAAAGTAAGAATATATTTATTTCAATGGTTTATATAAACCGTTTGGCCCTATAACAAGACCAAAAAATTATTTTTAGAAGTGACGATTTTTTGACGGTTTTGAGAAATAAATGCAGACTTTATAGTTGTTAAAAAGTCTGAATAATTTTATCTTATTTTCAGTCGTTTCTTAGATTTCAAATTGCTTAGAAATTAAGGCAATACATCAATCGATAGGTAAACAGGTATTTAATTTTACTCATCGATTAACGCAAGTTTTACTTCATTTCAATACAAAATTACAAGAAAAAAATATTGTTTAATATGTTTTGAAAATTGAGTTCTTTACTGTGATGAAAGCAATCCTGAGCTGTGACATAATCAGGATTTCTCCTTTTCATCAGAAGAACACCTTAAGAATATCTAAATATTAAGAGCTTTAAAAATAATTATATATTCAGATCAGGTATTCTTTTTTAGACTGCAAGCGACTAAATTCATTGACGTCATAGAGATAATGTTTCTTCTAAAAGTTTTTAAAATGCTTTCTTTCTGCTCAGAATAAACTGGAAA
Source organism: Trichonephila clavata (assembly GCA_019973975.1). Taxonomy (NCBI): domain Eukaryota; kingdom Metazoa; phylum Arthropoda; class Arachnida; order Araneae; family Nephilidae; genus Trichonephila; species Trichonephila clavata. Next base: position 116,085 of record BMAO01003929.1, on the reverse strand, counting down.
TATCTGCACCAAAATCTGGTTGGCAAATTGGTTTGTGTGAAGGCAGTAACAAAACGAAAAAAAATATATAGTTTGCAATAATTTCAAATGAAATGCTCGTTTACTCGGAAAGTTATTAATGATGATAAAGTAAGAGGAAGAAAGCTGATGAAAAATAATCAGCCAAGTTTCTTGCGAGATAGATTTCACTTCTGAGTGTAATAGTGGACATGTTATGCAGGCTATTTTAAAAAGGTGCAATAATACTTACAGAAGTTTTGGAAAAAAGTATATTGATAAAGATTTTCAGTTCGGAACTCAGTTTTCAGTTCTGGTCACAGTTTTTTTCCCCTTATCCACAATAAAAAACGTTCTAGTATCCATTATTTAAAAATTACAATATGTTATTATATCAATTGAAAGCTGAAATATATTTTATTTTTTGTAATAGTTTAATGAATGTATCAGAAAAGTTTATTATGGCGAAACAAAACATCTTCTTGAAGTATCTCATTTGTTATTTTATTAAAATCAAAATATCGTTTGGTACATGCTGACTAAAATAATTAAATGGATTGTAAATTCCACAAATTTTAATAAGCAAAACGTATCCCAATCATATGGGATCGCTATATTTTCGAACTGATTACAAAAAAATTGAAACACAGTTGGCTCGGAGCCAAATCTATACAAAAAGAATTCTCGCCAAATGGCGCCAACAGTGATGTGTAACATCTTTCCTCTCGATTGCTGAAGATTTGTGGGAGTGATTTCGTGAAAAGGGACGGAAATGCGTAACAGGAAGTTGGGGAAGCGAGCGCTATTCAGTGAAGTTCTGTTTTTAGCTCGTTTTTCACGTAGTGGAACAAAAGCGCTATTAGGACACAAATTTAGTCTTCGTCTTCGTTCCATATTTTATCGTACCTTTTTCTCAGCCAATAAGCAACCCATTGACTTCGGGTTTTCGGCATTTGGTAGCATTTGTGCCCTAGATGAGCCGAATCATATTTAAATTTTCCCATAGTTTTCCCGAATTTTCTTGAATTTCGCTAGTTTATAACAAAATTTTCTCAAATTTTACCTAGTAAATTTATTGTTTGCAAAAAGTTTTTTAAAAAAAATCTACCTGTATTTTGGAGGGAATCTTCACAAAAATGAGGAAATCTTCAGTGGTACAGTACTATTTTCTGTTAGTAAAAAGTTCATTAGTTGCATTATTGTAAAATACAACATGTGAAAAACGCTCTAAAATTACTTGGCCATGTCAATGATTGATATTTTTCTTGTTTCTCCTTCGTTCGGGAGGGGCTCCGCCCCAATCCCCCACCCCCTGCGGTCTAGGCCGTGGGATCTTTTTTTTGTTTTTGTTTTCTCACTTTAGGATCAGAGAAGAAGCTAAGTCCTTTAGGCAGAGACGTGGTTAGACAATGACGAACGTGTTTCGATACCTGACTTCGATTGCTGCGTACAATTTAAACGACCGGCCCACAGAGCAGCTGGTGTTGCGATCTATCGTAAACAGAGCAACTCACATGTTGTAGCTCGACATATGGATATTACTTATCGTCAAACAAGTGGACTGGGTATTGTTAGTCAAGATATTGGGGACATATGTGCGGCAAAATGCTTATTTGAAAATGGACAAACAGTGATTTCGGTGGTCGTATACATTTCTCCGAATCAAACGGTTCAAAAAATTAAAGATTTCCTGCATTTTTTACTTTTACCATATACCAAAGGTGGTTCTGCTCTTTTTTTTTTTTTTTAGGAAAAAAAAACTATCACTGGCTTCCCATGATTTTGAGTGGTGATTTTAAAGTTAACTTCAGTTAGCTAGGGGCCGAGCCACTCATAGCTTTTTGAATGATGAACTCAAGCTCGAAATGAACACAAATCGAAATGTTTCGACAACTAACAGTGGTACTGTTATTGACGCTATTTTTCAACGGTTTTTAAATACTTTGAAAACACAAGTATATGTGTCATATTTTAGTTATCGTAAATTATCATTACCGCTCTTCCCCAAATTGAACAAGAATAATTTTTTTTGATAAAAATTGCATTACTCCTTGTGTTAATTAAATAAAATTTTCATTAAAGATATAATTATTCCATAGAAAATTATTTCCAATCATACTCGATTCATTTTTTTCAGGATTTAAGTTGCTATTGGCGAATTTACCACGATAACATGTCAGATGTTACACATCGTATGCGACTACTGTAAGGCTCGTTTCTTTTCTTTTTTTTTATAAATATTATTTCTGAACAAAATATTATGCCGTGCATTACATAGACTTCCTATCTACCATGCAACTTAAGACTAAATAAATATTTGTTTTGTGTTTTTCCCTATTTTTCATCCAAAATCAGAAAGAAAAAAAATTAATCTTATACTTAAAAAATTGTGTCCATTGCTTATCGTTTATCCACATTATTTTTATATTACAGACTTGCAGTTTAAAAAATGAGTTAAAGTATAATTTTACAAATCTTAACCAACACACAAAAAGAATTATGGCAAATTTTTAAATGGCTAGTTCTTATGTTGGTTGAATACATTTTTCTTCAGATATTTTAATGCTAAAAAATTACTAAGTGTTAGAGTCATAAAACAAATACATTAGCGCATTAGTCTTGAAACTGAAGTGGTTTTAAAGTTAATTTTGATTATTTCTAAAAATAACTTTTCATTATTTTATTTTTATTGACCTTCACCTTCAAATCCTGAAATGTTGCTGAATTAATTTAACAAAAATTAAACTTTTCTTTCAGTAAAAACAACTTTGCAATAAATTTTTGCTTTAGTAATCTAGATTTTTTATTCAAAATGAAAAATTCATAATCTTTCGATAATTTTAAGCTAATTAAAACAAGTAGCATTCGTTATATGGATTTGAATTATTGCAGAAACAAACCAACGTTTTTGGACAAAAAACTAAATTTGAGCAAACGATTAACCTTTTAACGCACACTTATTTTTTAAAAAAATGGCACAAAAAAAATTCCCCTTTTTATTTTAAGAAAGCATATTTTAGAATCTTGTTTTGGAAAAAAAATACAAAATATGGGAAAAAAATCAATTAAAACCTTTTTTTTTTTAATTTTGGATGTCGATCCTCTTTGCAGATAAGAACAAAATATTACAGTCTTGCACGTGAATCGACTTCTATTGTTTTCCTTTTCGAATAGCTGCTTCGACGAAAACACATTTTTTATCAGTAAATATATTTTATTTATACTTTTTCAACAGAAATAACAATACTAGAAGTGTTTACTTTAAAAAATTCAAAATTTTATTTTGCTTGATATATTTGGAAGCAAGATGCAATACATAGCCCAACATTGCAATTATTACACATGTGTGTGTAACGTTTTCTTTTCCTTTGCTATCCCATTTAGCGATTTTTTTTTTTTATGTTGGTAGAACAAAAGTGAGAAAATATATGACCTTCCGTTAGTCGTAGAATTCCAGAAGATTTCGGTCTACCCGATTTTTTTAATATTTGTGTCGCTTTGAAAGACAACTTAATATAGAAGTTTTTTTACTAATTTGCTTCTGAAATCTAAATTTTTTTTTTTTTCATCTCTATTTTTTAGTGCATAACATGTGCACTCCAAATACCGATGTCTAGTAAATTAATGAATACTTTTTCATGATATTTATCTAAATTTTTTTTTACTATAACCTTTATCTTTATTTTTGAAATCACGACGACGGAAAGCAGTCAGTGTCACTAGTGCAGACGGCGATCGCTTCTCTTCCAGTGTGAAAATTACAGCAGCATGAAGTACAACTCCGCTCGAATTATCTCGAGTGTTCATAGTTAAGCCGGTTTAGAGCGCTCGAATTTACTCGATCGTTCAAGTTCAGTGGTTAAACCATCTTTGAAAGCTTGATTTTTAAAAATTTAAAAATGCTCTCAAAAATTTATTTGTGCTTATTCTAATATTTAAAAAAAATTCTACTCTTGATGTCCTTTAATACGGTACAAAATCTTCATGTTTTCAAAATTATGCAGTTTTATCATTGTTGGATAAAAAGGGCAGCAAATAGTTCGGTATCAGCTTATAACAAAAGAATATTGTCTGTGTATCAGTAATAGAAATACACGTATATCTAGTATTTTTAACCTCAAGCAATATGCAGGATGATTCTCTTTTTTAAACTGATGTATTTCGATTGTAGGAATAAGAATGTCAAGAATTTCAGTATCTCACTATCTCTTTCGTCAAAACAATCACAGTTTACGTTTTTCCAAGCGCGTGTTTAAAAAATTCACCGTCTTATCTGAGATACTGAATGAAACTGTCAGTCAACGTTTTTTCCCCCCGTTTTAATCAGTACAGGCGTATCATGTAATGTTTTGGGTTTCATTTAAGCAAAAACTGAGATAAAAAGAGCACTGATAATCATTAAAGGAAAAAAAATTACAAAAACAAAACGGCATAACAAGTTTTAAAAAAGTCAGAGCCCCGATAGAAATTTTTTATTTGAAATATCGATCTTTCACATATTTATAAAGAATATTTTTATTGTTATGTAAATGTTACCAGTATAGTGCAGAAATCGGCTAATCTGCAGATTAACTGGGTGCGAAAAATTGCCCAAATTTCCTGGGTAATCTGTAAATTATCTTGATATATATATAATCCGCACATTACCTACTATACACTCGTTAATTGGCACGTTTTTCTAAGTTCTCGTTAATCTGCACCTTACCTACTAATTACTCGTTAAAGGGAAAATAAGATCTTTGGTGTAACAATAGCAAAGCTTCTGTACTCTTTAACCCATAAGTTCTCAACGGGGGCGTTTGAGACTTTCAGGGGGGCAGTAAAAGACTCAGAAAAAATTAGGGGGGTATTGAGATGGCACGGAGGGGCGTGGGCAGATTAACCAAATCTAGTCTAAAAAAGACTACAAAAACACGCTGATTATGTACTAACAAAAGTAAACTTTAATACTGTTTACTGATGAGGATTGATGTATTTAAATCATTTCCATATCACATGCACGAAAATTCACATATTTCGGGAAGTGGATGAAAAACAAAAAGATTACAATACATTCAGACCGACATTAAATTGAATGATATAGTGCATTTTAATTTCTGTAGTGCACGTGTTGTCTTTGTCTGTGAGCAGTAGGAAACATGTTTCGTCCACTGCATTTCATTTCGTATATTATACACGAAACATAATTAAATATGTTAAACAGGAATTAACGTGTGATTCTTTAAAGGCTGAAATTGTCAACTTATATTTATTTTGATAGCAATAGTTTATTATGAATTACTTCATATCATCAAAACCCCTGCCTGTCTTTACAACAGATAAGCTATAACTTTTATTCCATTCAAAATGAAGAAGAAATTCAGTAGCGTTTCAATTCCATCAATATCTTATCTATGACTAAAATATATATTACGCATTTAAATATATTCGTTGCAATAGCTATTTCAGATTCGCAAGTAGTAAAATTGGGGCTTCAGAAAAAAATTAAATTAAAAATATATTTTATTAGTAGTAGAATAATTTTTTTTAAAAAATGTAACTCTTGTTTTCACCCATGTATTATATACACTCTTATTTCTCCAGAGTGGGAGGGGGCGGTATCGAAATATTCACTAGAAAAGGGGGCGCCAGTTCAAAAAAGGTTGGGAACCTATGCTTTAACCCCTTAACTGGTTAACCATACGGACTACCGAAAGCAGCTCACTACCGGTTACGGGCACAGATATTTTCTTCTGTCTTTGATTTGCACATATTTTAAATTCTTACAGTGAGATTTTTGTGCTAGTGTTTTTCAGAAATGCAGTTTGTCTAAAGCCGGGGTGGGCATTAAGTCGATCGCGATCGACAGGTGGACCGCCAAGACATTTTGAGGTGACCGCCTTCACATAAGATCTTAGTCGTGCATATTAAAAGAAACACGGGTGGTATCAAAATACTGGAAACACCTGTGAGTAAAAGTGATATTTCTGAATGCACTTCGTAAGCATTAAAATATAATAATAGCTACCTGCCTATATATATATATAGCTTTATTGGAGTTGTGTAAGACTTGGATTTTTTTTCCAAAATTATAAAATGTTGGATCTCTCAGATTTTCAAAGAGGTCAAATTGTGGGAACCTGTCTAGCTGGAGCAAGTGTGACCGAAACATCCCAGTATGTAGAGGTTTCTAGAGGTACGGTGTCTGAAGTCATGACTGCTTACACACTGCAAGGCAAGCTCGACAAAGCAAAATAGTGGAAAGAGAAATATGTGTTAAATATTCTCTTTATCTCTCTTGAAACACAAAGTTTTCTCCTCTTCAAAAGGACGCAATTTTAGAAGAATAACTTTTGGAATTTAATGGACGAAGTAAAGTATCCTAATTTAAAAAAAGAGCTGCAAATCATTTAACATCGTTCCTTCTCTCTACCTGCCTATGTGAATCTACATTTTCAACGACAGACATAATTAAAACAACGTATCATTCCCGTTTCACAGACGACCACTTAGAATCCATTGCAAGATTAACAGTTAGTAATTATATTCCGAGATATTCAAGATTGGTACGGATAGTATGCAGACTAAATCTTCTACTGAGACTTTAACTAAGAAAACTAACTATAAATTAAAATGATTTATTTTTTATGTATTTTGAATTGTTTGATAATAATGCATCATTTGATATTAAATTCGTGGGTATAAGTATTATGTTTCTATTTTGCGTTTTACTTAAAACACAGTTTTAAAAGTGTAAGTTTTTTTTTTACTGTATATTTGTAGGTAAGTACATATTCTGTTTTTATTATTGTTATACTGTTGAGCTTTTTTTTTTTTGCTTATCACACCTACGCCACAGAGTGGACCGCGACACCTTGAAAAAATCAGAAGTAGACCGTGTCATGTAAAAGTTTGCCCACCCTGGTCTAGAGAATACTGATATACTTCTCATCCGTGATTTTCTTTGTGGTGAAGGCGGGAATTTTTCATTGAAGCGAGGAATTTAGATTCTTGAAAATATTCGATAAAAAACAGGGATTTACAAGTCAGGCTGTGGGCAATTTGTTGCTTGAGAAGAAATGAAAATGGAAAGAAGATCCAAAAAAGCTGATATTATATCTGCCCCCATTGCAATGTAAGACTTAATATTAAACATGCTTCCAATTGTGTGTGCGTATATATATGCACACACAAATAAAATCCACAACCGTTTGAAAAAGAGGTACTAACATGAAATTTTTTTGTAAGTATGAGAGAAATTATTTTAAGATTTATGAAACATTCTTCATAGCATGCAGAGTGTACTTGTAAAAAGCAAACATTTAGGGTTTTTGTGTTCCTCAATTATAAAATAAAAAAATAGTGTAAAAGCTTTAAAATTGAAAATTAAAATTAAAATCTTTCATTTTCTCCTTCTTTTAAGTATTATACTTAGTTATATGCAATAAAAAAAATGTTGCTGTTTTTGGAACATTTCGGGCAAGAAAATTGACCGCTTAATGGGTTAATTAAATGTAATTTATTTATTTTTCGATATCTAAAGAATCACAAGTCAATACAATCTAACAATCAACACATTTGTTGATCGGATCAAATACAAAAAAATCAAGTAATTTAACATATTATTACAACGAAGGAAATGAATTTGCGAAACACATGAAAAAAATTATGCTTTCTTATTAATACAAACCAAAGATTGGTGACACTAAATTACATCGCAATCGCTTTTTCCGAAAAGCACACCTATTTGAAGTATATTTAGGTGTAGAGATTACCTGTGTGAATTTCCTAACAGGTACTAGGTAATTTGCACAATTACTGTCCATGCGACCTTGTTTCTAAATGCTTAGAATAAATTATTCTGGGATGAGTAAACGTTCAACCGAAATTTCTAACAGAAAGGAAATGAGAGAAGCAAACTTTTTTAAGCTTTAAAGATACGGAAACCGTTTGTGTGAAGATTACCTAGTTAAAATGCAGAAAACTCTTATTCCGCCCTTTAATGGAGCAAATCAGCTAATCTGCAGATTAGCTAGGTAATCAGCACGTTAACTAAATTCGAGGTGTAATACAAATTCTTAATAAAATACTGTAACGTGTTCCCGTCACACAGCTAAAAGATCTGCTTCTTTTTCTGGATAGAGTAACAAGTGCATCCTAACAATATTGGGAGGTCTTGTCTTTGGTCATCGCCCCTGCAACCTTTGACACCATAAGGACCCCCACAAGGATAACTCGAGGATAAAAAAAAGGCCGACCGCTACCATCTAGAGACCCTAGACTGGGCGGAGAGAAGTCCGTTGGAAACTTCGAAGAGCACGGATGTAAGCCATTCCCTCACAAACATCAGAATTTGGACTTAAATGAGCTAATCAATCTTTTAAATCCCTTCAGTGTATGTACTGTAATAAATATAGCTGTGACGTAAATAAACCAATTAATAAATATCACGCTACTATTATCTTTCTCAAACGTCACAATGCATATGCTTTGTCATTACCCTCCCACTTCGCTGGGTTTTTTATTTTATTGTATCACTTAATGTACTGTTTTTTTTTAAACTTATTTTTATCCAAGTTCTGCCAATGAGCTTTTAATGTATTGAAATACGTTCTTGTAGATTTCGCCTCAAAAATTAAAAAGAAAAGGATTTGAATTTCTTAAACGGAAACATATTTCTCTTCCTTCACAATCGATTTTCGAAAAAAATCCAATTTTAGCGGATCTGTACTCAACCAGAGAAACATAACTGCCGAATTTCAAGTCAGTTAGTCTAAAAACTCAAAAATGGAAATTGTTTTTATTTACAACACCCATATATTAAAAGACCCCCACCCCGGAAGTAGTTTTCAAGAAAACCATCCGTAGCAAATGCCAACTCAACAGAAAGAACATGTTTCCCAAAATTCAAGTCTGTTGAACTTATGGTTCAAAAAACTGGAATTTTTTTTTTTTGTCTATGACATCCCCGCAACCCCTCTTAAGGGTAGATTTTCAGAAAACCCATTCTTAGCGGATCTCTAATAAGGAAAAAAAAACATAATTGCTAAATTTCAAATCTCTAGATCTAACAGTTAAAAAACGGGAATTTTTGTCAAGAATGCCCCCCCCCCACCGAAACCCTTCTTCAGATTCGAATTTCGAAAAACCTGTTCTTAGCGAATCTCTACTCAACAAAAGAAGCATGCCTGCCAAAATTACAAGTCTCTAGGTCTAATACACTCATGTCCATAAATTAAGGATAATGAAGTTCAGGCAAAGAAAGAGACAGAAGCAAAACAAATTTGACTTATTTGTAAAGTCTATTTATTAAACAAAAGGTAAAGAGCAAAAAAGATGCTATATGTTTGACATAATTAATAAAATTGCGATTTTTACTCCCTGGAGCAAATTTCAAAAAAGAACCTATTTACAAAAAACAGTATAACATGGTTAGTATGATGGTTAATACGGAGTATGTCTCCCGGACGATGCAATACAGGCCTTACAACGCCTACGCATGCTGAGTATCAAATTATCAATCTGATCTTGGGAATATTACACCACTCATCAAGCAATGCCCTCCGAAGTTCCGGTAGACAGGTGGGAGGGGTTGACGGGCTGCAATTCGTCGGCCAAGCATATCCCACACATGCTCTATTGGATTCAAGTCCGGTGAGTATGCTGGCCAATCCATACGGGTGATATCCTCCGATTGAAGACATTCGTCTACAATGTTTGCACGGTGAGGACGGGCGTTGTCATCCATAAACAGAAATTCAGCACCCATGGCGCCCCGAAACAAACGTACATGTTGTTCCAGAATGACATCCCGATAGATGTGGCCTGTCATCGTTACACTCTGAACATGCAGGTCAGTTCTGGAACCAAGAATAATTCCTCCCCAAATGAGCCATCCTGCACCACCGTAACGGTGTCGTTTAATGGTGTTCTCTTGGTGGTACCGGGCACCTGGCGCTCTCCATATAAAAGTTCGGCGAGAATCAGGCTGCAAACTAAACCTGGACTCGTCGGAAAACATCACACAAGACCACTGTTGCGGTGTCCACAATGCATGCTCTCTACTCCAGGTTAATTGCAGGCGACAGTGAGTTGCGGTAAGGGGAACACATCTGACAGGCCTACGAGCATATAGACCAATGTGCCCTAAGCGTCTGTACACGGTCTGCCTTGAAACTGTCGTACCGGTAGCTGAAGAGAGCTGACGAGACAGGCCTGATGCTGTGCTCCGTCTGTTTCTTTTGGCAGTAACTGCCAAATACCAGTCCTCATTCGGCGTTGTAACTCGGGGGCTGTAACATCTACTCACATTACCATCATCTTGGAATCGTTGCCAAAGCCTGGAGATGACACTCTGGGCGATTCCAAGTTCCTCGGATACTTCCAGCTGGGTACGTCCATATTCCAGTCGTCCGATAATTCTACCACGTAAAAAATCATCCAAATGCTTCCTTTGTGCCATAACTATGCGGTTATTGCACTGAAAGTCTTTTAAAACGCTTGTGAACAATTTTACTTCTTTGCCACCATTCCTTATATACCCCTCTCTTACACTCTCGTCATTGTGACGTACTATCCGCGCCATCTGGTGGTTTCCTGTAATTTGCATATTCTTCTTCAAGATGTGTGTGATAATTCTACAGGTGAAATTTTTATTTTAGAGTTCAATTTCTGTGTGATTCTGAATTATTCTTAATTTATGGACATGAGTGTAGTTCTGGAGATATCGTGGTGAGTGAGCACAGCCTTTCTCCTTTATATGTAAGAATTACATCTATGTGAATATATTTTATTTATGAAATTAAAAACTTTTATGCATAATAGAAAATTCAATTAATTGTAACATCGAAAATGCTGTGCGCGTTTTTGCTTCGTATGCATGACACAGAAATACTTCGAATAAATTAAAGGCAACGTAACAAGAACACGCTCATACATTAATATCAAATCACGGAATTTTTTTGAAAATTCCATTTATAAAAAAATTTATAAGTCAAAATGTTTTAAACTTCTTAATGTGAATTTCGCTTCAACTTTTGAAAAAACTTGACTTGACTTGATGTTTTCGTGGGGCAACTGAGCTGCATCAACAACCCTCAAGCCCCTATCTAGAACTAATTTTAAAAAGTTATGAGAAATTCTTTTAAAAGTAAAAATTTGTTTCTGAAAGTGGTAAGTTCTAACACATGATTTTCAGTGGATTTCGATTTATTTTAAACCATATGCCACCTATCTCATTTGCAAGTTATTTAAATCTCAATATAAGGATTTTTTTTTTTTATGAAGAAAGCAAACATGGGAAAACTTATTCGAATTCATAAAAAAAGGTTTTCTCAATTGAAATTTTACGAGAAAATTATACAGTTAAATGTGGTTTTTTTAAAAAATCAATTTTGATTTTTAATTTAAGTTTTTAAAATATTAAGAGTAAAAAGCAACTAAAAATAAATTGTTCGAATAAAATACTATGTAAGGAGATTGGAAATTGAATTATATTGAAGGGGGAAAAAATAGTTATCGTTTGAGAAAAAAAATTTCTGACACAACACTAAAAAAAATAATTCCTCACTAAATGGTAAAATAATAATATATATAATTACACTAATAATCTTCCACATAAAATCATTTTAAAATGTAATTTAAAAACTAATTAATTACAAAGAAATGTAATAAAATCTTATCTTTTCATCTTTGGAATGTATTATAAGTGATGCATATTTTATAACATTCTAACGTATTTTGTATTTAAAAAAAAGCGAGAGTAAAATTTAACAACTCAAAAATTAATATCCCAGTCATTTTTTTTTATTTGACATGCTAAGAATTTCTCTCATCTAATCCACAAGAAAATATTTTAAAGAGTAATGCATATGTATTTTATTTTACTAAACAAGAATGCACAAATATTTTGTTTTTGAATTTATTTTTACATTATCCTTGTTAACAATTCGAAAGTACATTCAAGTCTATTTCCCAAGGAAAACTAATTTTATTTTTCACACGCGCAGTACAACATAAAGTATATTACTTTACATGCCCAATGCAAATGTGTAATCTATTCATTTCATTTTTTTCCCTGATCATCTTAATTTTTCATTACAGTTATAGTTAAATATATATCTACCATTATATAAAAGTAACTCAAATTCTAGAAAAGTTTGAATTGATTAATGTAGATATATTAGTTCAACCCTCTTTTTATATTACTGCTTGGAGTTTTAATATTGTTAAAGAAGACCGAAAATGCAGCACAAGTTTAAAATATGTTCTAAATATATTACCTAATCGTTTTCCTTGTTAGGTTCAAGATTTAGGTGTTATAATTGCATGTACAAATCGAATGGCTTCGTTACTTTAATTTTCCGCAATAAATAAGAATTTATTTTTTTTTGTATTATCAATATTTTGAATTAGGAATGTTATATTGGGAATAAAATAAAAATTACATTTCCGCTTTCGATTCTAAGTCACACCCGCTTTTCAATGGTTTTGGAAAAAAAAGGAGGTAACAAGTGTGGCTTTGATTCGAATCAATACGGTGTTTTTGCTCTAGACGGAAAAAAATTACAATGATTATTTCAACAACTTTTGAAAAACAAAACAAACAAAAAAAACGTCGAAAACTTCCAATATTCGAATTCAGAACGTTGTATACCGCTAATAGTAAGTATTCCACCTCATTTCACGCCTCTCTGAAACCGCATCTAAAATTTAAGGAAACGATGACACCAATCCTGTCTCGTGTCTATCAGGAGATAATCACGTGCAACAGACGCAACGTCACATCTACGTCACACAGCTTGCAGAATGCTTCCGGAGATAATTCTCCCCCCGTTTTGTAATGATCGTTTGATATTTCCTTGCAGTATCTGTTAGAACTTCGAATGAGGACACTCTCTAGTTTGTTCTTTTTTCTTTACTTATTTATAATTATGGAAGATCTTTACGATGCACAATCCACAGGAAAGAAGAAAAGACATTATTCTTTTTGCATTTTGTTGTGTCTAAGAATCGGATGTGAAACAAAAGAAGATACATTTCTTTTGAAATAATTGAATATCTTTTGTTACGTGAAATAATCACGTCATTTCTTCCTTAATTAAGAATGATGATTATTAGAAAAATTTTATAAGTTCGGCCTGTCTGTCATTGTGAATAGAAAAATCTTTGATTTAAAAAGAAAAAAATTGGCTGTGATTTTGCAGAAACAGACACTTTAAATTAAAGGCACATTTACACAGATATAAAAACACTTTTTAAAGGTGAAAAATGTAATTTAAAACATTCTAAATATTCGAAAAAATTACAAATGACTGGCAAAATTTTTAAAAAATACAGACTTTTTTTCAAAAAAAAATTAACAAAAATATTAATTGTGGGGTTTAATTTTTTTTTAATTTAAAAGCTTTCTCTTTCAGATTTTCAAGTTCTACAAAATTAGCTCCAGTAATAAAAATCTTAATAAAATAATCTAGCTATAAGATTTTGCAAAGTTATTTATTTTAGCAGAAAAAAAAATAGCAATCACAGTGTTTATATATAAAGTCAGAAATGCAGTTTAAGTTATCGTGCTAGTTTAAATTTCAAATATTAGTGTTCTATAACTTAGCTTATTTGAAGAATTATTCATTTTTCTGGCATAAGGATAATATTAAGATTAAAATGTCAAAATAAATATAAACTAGTTATTTAAAAAGACAACTACCAGGCAAATGAATTTTTAAAGTGGTTAGTTCAAGAAAAAAAATCGTATTAAATTCTTGAAAAAATGTAAAACAAATATTATTTCAATTCTTCCAAAATTTATTATTAATTTTTTTTATTTAAAATTTTTTCTATTCAAATGGTTTTAATCTTAAGATCAAAAAGAAATTCAATTCTTACTTTTATTTCTCCTGAAGGTGTTAGAACCTTAGTGAGCCGAATCAAAGTTTTTATGTTGAGCAAGTGAAAGTACTTTTTGTGTAACCATAACATTTATTTAATATTTTCAAGTAACAATTCATACGATTTTATAATATTTGTAAGATATTTCCCTTTTATTATTCAATACTATTTATTATTTTTTCAAATAGAAACGAATTTAAATAGAATGTGCGGCTTGAAATTCGTCTTTCTAAGCTAATAAAAAACAAGCAATGTAAAAAAAAAATTTTAATTAAATTCCTACTTAGGCCAGCAAAGAAAATTTTTATTTTAGTTACTTTTTGTTAAACAATTACAATTAATATAAATATGTGTATACATATGACAAAATCACAATATTAAGTGGCAAAACACCTTTTTAATTTACATTAAAACCTTTTCAACCACATTAAATTTGTTATTACATTTTTTAATAAAAATTGAATATAAGGAAAGAATTTATCTTAAAACCAGTCTAAAAGGAACGCTGACGTCTAATTAGCATATGATTATTCAGGTTAAGTTAAATCTTCTTCACAAATTTAACAAAAGTTGTTTTATCCAATGGTGCTGCCATCTAGAGGAATAATATCGACTGAGATACAATTAATTTTAATTAATGAATTAATATTTGAAAAAACTGTATTTACATCACGTGTTATCCACAACAAGTTTTAAAAAATGTACTTGAATTTGAGTGGATGAATAAAAAGGATTTTATAAATGTTCAAAAATTTGTATTTGATATTTAAATACATGTATGAAGAGAGAGTGAATTAATATATATAGTAGAAATTGAAAAAAATCTCTGGGAGCAAACATTTAACATTGTTTTCAGGAATTGGTAATTTTTTTGATAGTCTAGTTTTTTAATAAGAAACTGCAATTTTTTTTCATAAAATTTTATTTATTAGAGGTCATTAAAATGCTTATTAACCGGATTGAAATACTTCAGCTTGATGTCTGTCAAGAATATCTTAAATCTAAAGCCAAAGCAAACATTATTTATTCGGTATAATATTAGTTTCAACTACCTGCAAAAGACAACATTGAAAAAATTGTAATAATTTGTATTTAAAATTTAAATTTGCATTTTAAAATTTGTATTTATTTCTATTTTTTGTGACATCATGTCTTAAAATGTTTATCGAGTTAGTCATAGCGTTTTTGTTATAAACGTTATTACAAAATTATATTACAAACAATGCACATAATAAAATAATTATTTCCATTTATAGTAGAAAACTGATTTGTGTGTGTGCGGCGAGTTTTCTCATTTTAACTCTTTCGTGGGCTATTTATTTCTCTTTTGAATTCCTCGCAGTTTTTTATGTTTTATTACAACTAAACAATAGAATTTGAGGAAATATATTTTATTTTGCCGAATTTTATGTCTACATTTAAACTTTAGGAGTCGGAAGAATACTTCCCAAGGAACCATTCACCGTCATAAAGAAAATTAAATTTGATGATGATTATTTGTCATGCAAAGATGCAATGCACAAGGGGACATCACATTGTGCACACATGTAGCCTGTCCTCTTTTCTTGTCCCTCTCTGCTACATTTCCTACATCGTCTGTAGTTGGAAATCATCTTTGGCCAGTGGAGGAACGTACACCCCCACATTGAGGGGGGAGGGGTGCCCAAGGGTTCTAAGGGTCCCAAAGCCTGACGCCAAGCAAGTATCTGGGTTTGTTGACCAAAACCGGACTTTGCAGGGGGCCCTAATATTCTCCGTGACGCCACTGTTTTTAACATATTATTTCCCACCCTGGCTAAGCGCCACATCATCCGGAATTACACACTTCATTGCTTGGAAGCTGTGTAGCAGGACGTTCTTCCCTTTTTCTTGAGGAATATTCGTCTATTAGTTGACGAGCTAATGCTGTACGAAATGTTAGCTGGTCTAAACTTCTGTTTCTTTTGTTCACATACCACAGTGTGAAATTGTTTATGATGACAATGTCAATAAGAAAGTAAAATATACGATGTCACCATTTTACAGATCTTCTTATTTGGTATACTTCTTCTCTTTGATCGAAGCGATCAACCCCTCCGATGACATCGTTACATACAGTGGCAGCTTTTGGACAAGATACTTCTTTAATAACATATTTTTTGTGCGAATTACAGATGTCGTAATTGCTGGATTATGTGCAGTAGCACAAAACTTGGGTTGGAATTAGTCTTCCTATCGTTATAATAGCTGGGCCAATATATTATAATGGGTTTTGCGTTTCTCAGAGGTGTATTTTGTAAGATCATGTAGATGGGAAATAATCTTCCCAAGGCCTACGAAAGGGTTAAACTATGTAGCTGCAGTAGCCTAGTGGTCATGGTCACGAACTCGTAGCTGTAATAATCTAGTCGAGTATTTGAAACCTACTACCACGGAAGACCCACCGTGTATAGGGGCTGATGCTCGAAGTCTTCCCGTTGGCGTGGTGTGGAAGTTTGCAGATGAGATGCCAGTTTACGTGTCGTCCTCGTCACTTCACCATGGTTCTAAATCCCGAGGTCCATTGCCAAAAAACCTCGTATTGCTTTAAAACCGGGGTGGGCATTTAGTCGATCACGATCGACCGGTGGACCGCCAAGGCATTTTTGGGTGATCACCTTCACTAAGACCTAATAATCTTTTCATCATACGAAGGTCTAGAAATACCGTATTAATTCGAATCTAAGCCGCACCCCAAATTCTCAATAAGATTTTGTGAAAATTGAAAAATAGTCTAAAATGGTTTATATCGATATCCAATTTTACGAAATTAAAATAAATTCAAAAGGAAAACTAATAAGAATGGAATAATTATATGTTTTATCAGTATTATAAAACTTTTTATTACATGCATGAAGCTGTTATTGCCCTAAATATCCCATCCAACACATCCCCTCCCCCCCCTCGATTCTAAGCCGCGGGTTGAACATTGGGTAAAAAGAGCGGCTTAGATTCGAGTAAATATAGTATTTTAAAAAAAACACGGAGGAAAAATCGAATCATAAGAGAAAATTTCCTTGAGTAGAAAATGCACTTCGCTATTTGGAGGCTATTTTAAGAAGAAAATCGTAAAATGTTCTTGGTTCCAAGAAAAAGTTCGCGAAACAGAGAAAATCCGTAAAATGGAGGTCTGACTGCATTGTATACTTTCTTTTAGCTCACTACACCTACGCCACTGGGTGGACCGCAACATCTTGAAAAAATTAGAAGTAGCCAGTACCCTGTAAAAGTCTGCCCACCCCTGCTTTAGAATGAGCAACAATTAAAAATCAATCAAAACTTTAAAACAATTTTTAAATGGTGAATAAGTATAAGGAAAATCAAAGTTCCTAATTTTGAAGCGGGAATATTTGTTCATTTTCCCGCTGATTTTGAATTTATTACAAAGAGATCACCAGTAAGTGATTAATACAAAGTGGGGCGCTAGAACTTCCTGCTTTGAACATGTTGCAGTGATGTTCGTAGAGAGGGGTTCAGGGGAAGGGGTGGAGTGAGATACTTGTATTCCTGTCCGTCTCAGTCTCAAGCATGTTGTGGTCGAGGCAGCAGCGCGCTTTTACCCGTGGAGGCGTATTTCTCTAACGGTCGGTCGGTGATTGCAGTGCAACGTGTCTTTCGTCGTCCCTTCGATATTCCTCCACAAGGTCGTGTTCCTGATCGGAAATGTGTTTTAATGTGATGATGCTTCGGCACGGGAATTCCAAAGAAAGAAAGAACCTCGAGACGTTAGACACCAGAAATTTTGGTCCGCAGTGACGATTGTCCTGAGTCGATTGCAGTGCAACGTGTCTTTCGTCGTCCTTCGATATTCCCACAAGGTCGTGTCCTGATCGAAATGTTTTTAATGTGATGATGCTTCGAGCAACGGGAATATCTCCAAGAAAAGAAAGAACTCGAAACGTTAAACAAGAAATTTTGAACGAGTTTGTATTTAGACAGATATGGACATGATCCACAATCTTCTTACCCTCTCCAAGAAAGAAACGTATGATTACAAATAGAGACAGTACTAGTGTTTTAAGATCAGCCTTCCCGAATGACTGATCTCCCTGCGAGGGGACGTAAACTGGCCGGCGCGCTCACCTGATTTATCCCCTCTTGATTACTTCCTGTGGGCTTATCCCGTCCCTGGTTTACAAAGATCGCTCCAAGACCCTGGAAGACCTAGAGAACATCATCCAAACCGAAATTGACAATATCCCGATCGATATGCTCAAAAAGGTGACTCAAAGTTTTCGAGATTGCATCAATGTATTGATAATGAAGGGCGACATTTATCAGATATTGTGTTGGGAACTACATAAATTCAAAGTTCCAATTTTGTGTGGTAGGTGGAAAATAACAAAAAAAGTCGAATGAGACATGTAATGTGTTTTATTGCCTTTTTAAAATAGAGAGTTCCTATTCCCAACCCTGTATATGCTCCCCCTTCGCGTCATAAAATATTTTTATCTCTTTTTTTTTCCATAACCAAGTCTTTATATTCTTTTAACTGTTTTACATTATTTATCTACATCTATTTTATGCGCCTTAATTTGCTTTCAGATATTTTGTAAAAATCGTCAGTGTTTTTTAAATCCAATTAGGTCTTTTATGAATCCATAAGAACTTAACTCAGAGGCGCAGCAGCTCATGAGGGCTAAGGTCTACTATACCCCACTCAATTATACGTGACCTTGGGCCCTGAGGTGCAGGAGCAGATGTTCCGGTCAGGTGGTCAGTCTGGTGCAAAACCCCCCAGTGTTAAGTTCCCAAGCAAGCTTGGTACGCATGTATCGACCCGCTGAAGGGATGAAAGGCTGAGTCGACCGTGTCCAGCCCGGAATTTGAACCTCGGACCTGTGATGTAGAAGCGCGATGCACTACCACTCAGCCACTGGACTTCATCCATAAACTATCGATTGCAAATTAGATGTTACTGTACTATTATTTGCTAACCCATTTTGGAAAATATATCTGCCAATATACTTTTATTATATGATATAGTATATAATATTTTTGCAGTTTTAGAACTAACTAGGTAAGCTTTAAACCTGGAATCAAACATTGAGGTTTAGTTTATAGTTTTTTTTTTAAGAAATCGAATCAAAAATTATATTATTAGAATTATCGTAAAGCCAATACAAAAGGTAAACAGTTTTTAGAATTTATTGCAGTGATTTCTTGATTCTAAAAAGAATACTACAACTTAATATACTTTCTCAGGAATTTCAAATTTGGATTTAGAATTCGTGTTTTAAATATGTGTAGCCATATTAAGATAAATTCATCATTAAAACGCATCAACATCAAAAAATAAAATTATACTAACTTTCAACTCAAACACACACATAGAAAGTATTACCCACACTATTGTAAACAATTTATCTATAAGAATATACATACGCTTCAGTGAGAAAAAAAAAATGCCTTATTTACTTAAAAACAGATGTTATACCAGTGTCTCATGACTCACTGTCATTTTGCATGGATATTAAGGTCAATAGCAATTTTCTTACAACCGTAATACTTCTTAAGAAAGAACTATAATCCCTTTCTGTTTTAATTCTCTTAATTGCAACTGTAAGTGTTATAGGATCTAGAGCATATAATTTAGATTTTCTTTTTATTGCAGAGCTAGAATATTAGATAGCTTAAATTTTTCTCAGAATTACAGTTCAATCAATAATACATTCCATACTTATTTTTTAACGTAGAGTCAATTTTTAACCCAATCTTCACTTCATCTCTGCAAAAATATGCCAAACGATCAACTTCTCAATGCATATTTGATAAACCAAATCAGTTCTTAAATAACATCTTTTAAAATTAATTAATTGCAATTTTGAGAAAACTTCTTATGAGCTTCTGATGAAATATTCTCAAAACTATGGAAACTAAACGTATTATAGATAAAAAATATGTCGAAAACAACGATGATTTATTCAAACAAATACTTCGAGAATGTAGCAAACTTAAAACCATTTCATAAAACTTTTTGCTCTAAATTGGAACACGCTTTTTAACGTTTGAAGTTTTTGACAGAATATGAAAAACAAACATTGATTTAAAAAAAATTTATATTAAAAAAACATAAATATTATTTTTTAGAATAAATTTATTTTAATTGTGTATTTTGTTATGAATTATGATTTAATAGTAACAAATATTCGAAATTCTTTCAGAAAATTATTTGAAATATTTTACTGATTCCAACAGCATTTGCCCTTTAAGTGACATCGTTATGAAAAAGGAAAGGAGAGAAAGAAAAAAAACTATTTTTACGCTTTTGTGTGACGTCCCTACTCATCAGAACTAAATCGACCAGGTCCGAACAACAAAGAAAAAAAAAACTTAATAATGGACTAAAATGCTGGTCAGTTATTGATTATTTACGAATTTATTTATAGAACCTCGGATATAATGTTTTCTTTGGGTGTGTTTTCGATTTCTGAGCCCATAAAACAAGCTTGAGATATAAATTGTCTTGTATCCAATAAATCGATAATGTAGTTATAAATATATGTCTTCACTTCAGTTATAGTTTTATTGAATCATTTTTGTTGGTCAAACCTAAATTTAATCCTGATTATTATTTTTTTATAAATATAGCAGAGCTGAAAGTCAAGATGAACTAACTACTAAATCGCGTCTCTTAGCTATGAATAAATTGATATCCCCCGGAATGGAGCTGTATAAAGAAAGAAAAACATCTCCATTAGCCAAATTAGGGATGGAATCTTTCACCGAAATGCGATAAGGAAATTTACATTAGCTTTAGACGACGTCATTGAGGGAAGGGGCACCAACCCAACAAGTCTTTTCCCCACCCCAGTCCCAAATGATTATCATTGTATAGGTATTATTATTGTGGCGGTATATAAAATAAGCCAGTAACAGCTTCCGGACAGAGGTGTTCACTTCTGTCTAGCGGTCATGTTACTTGGCTACTGATACAAAGGTCGTGAGTTCTATCCACTTCATTGGTGACCTTGACACTGAACTAAGAGAAACGCAACCTTCACGCAGCTTTCGTGGCGCCATCTGCCCGCCGCAAGAGCAATCAAATGTCGTCAGACTCACTTGACACAGCAAAAAGTCGTCAGATTCACTTGACACAGCAAAAAGTCGTCAGATTCACTTGAAGCAGCAAAGTCGACAGACTCACTTGACTCAGCTAAAAGTCATAAGACCCACTTGACGCAGCAACAAAGTCGTCAGACTCACTCGACCGCTAGCAAAGTCATCAGATCACTGAACAGCAAAGTCACAGATTACTTAACAGCAAATCACAGACACTTACCAGCAAAAATCATCAGACCCACTTGACGCACCTAAAAGTCGTCAGACTCACTTGACGCAACAGTAACTACTCCCACGCTCACCATAACAACAAATATCTCGTTCGTTCGCCTATCCACAGACTCACTGGAGGAGGAGTACTGTGGCGGTATCTAAAATAAGCGAATAATAGCCTCTGAACAGGGGTGATCCCTTTCGTCTAGTGGTATGTTACGTGCTTACGGAAACATGGGTACTGGGTTCTGTTCTCTAATAGTCATGTTACAGAGCAAAAAAAAAAAAAATGTCATTGGAAATGCAGGGTGATTATAGTTAAAGTCCCACTTTCAAAAAGCTGAAAAAAGGAACCTCTGTTCAGAATAACTTCAAATTTGAGCTTAATATACTTGAAAAAGGGATAAACGATATGGTGCTCTAGCCATAATTAACAGGTGTTTCCATAATTGCTTCTTATGCGGTTTTAGGTTCAAGGACAATTAAAAACCGATTTTTTTTCCATGTGGTATGATCTTTCTATGATGGATTAGCTTTTCACTAATAGGAGTACCACAACTGAATGACTTGGAAATCATTTTTTCCGCTACAATTGTTTCTAATCATAATGCGACTTGTAGCCGAGTACACTTTCGGCATGCCGCTTGCATTGCCATCTATTGATACACTTTGGAACTTTTTCACATGCCATGCCGCGCGCGCGTTCCCCTTTTCTTCAAGAATACTTAGTTTAAATTTAAAGTCACTCTAAAAGCATTGGTTATTTTTCAAAGTATTGTGAAAGTGAGATTTTAATTATAATCACTTGGCACACACACACACACATATCTGCATAATCATTTACAATTACGTGTGCCCTTAAACAATTTATACGTAATTATAATTCGGTTAATATGATTAAGAATGTATAATATCGTTAATAATGAATAAATTATTCTCTAATGAATGAAGATAATGTATATAGAATCAATAGCGTAACGGAGAACATTTGGGCCTCCTACAAAGTCAGGTTTTGGACCACCAAGTTGGATTTTACAAAGGGTAGGTACTTGACGACTGTCAGGCTTTGGGCCTATTAGAACCCTGGGCCCTCCCGCGATGCGGTGGTTTCCGGGGAGTACGTTACGCCACTGAGTAGAATACGATAATTATTGTTGGGGCAGCTTTAAATTAAGTAATGAAGTGGTTACACCTTCAAATATTTGTATGTAAAATTTCTCCCCGAGGTAGATTTGAATAATTCTCAAATTATAAAATCGACATCTAAGTTAATATAATTAATATACTTCCTACCATATGAGAATGAGAACACCTTTTGAAGTCGCGCCATATATTTCAACGTGTTCCCCCACCTCCCTGTTTCTATTACTATTTCGCGAGTTTTTGGTTGTATATAGTATATAAACTAAACTCAGTGGCGCAACAGCCCATAAAGGCCAAAGCCTCCTACAGCAATCTCAGTTTTCATGTCCTTGGGCCCTGTGGTGTATGAGCATATGTTCTGGTAAGGTGGTCAGTCTGACGTAACCCCCCCCCCCAGTGTTTAATTCCCAAGCACACTTGGTGCTCATTTATCGCCCCACTAATGGGAGGAAAGGCTGAATCGACCCTACCCAGCTCGAGTTTGAACCCTGAGCCTGTGGTGTGGAAGCGCCATACGCTACTACATATATATTACGTAGTAGGATTGAAAAGTTCCCGGACTGCGTCTATACAAAAATATTACCAATTAAACTGCTGAAACACATCTTCCTTCAAAATAAGACCCTTGAGCATAAAACACTTTTGCCATCGCTTGTAAAGGTCATCGAAACATTTCTGGAATCCATTTTTAGCCATGTCCTTTAATTCAGCTTGCGAAGACCTTTTAACTTCATCTGCAGAGTGGCCTTCTTTTAACATACGGGAAATGATGTGTTGACACACCCTATGCTTTGTTAGTATCCGCTGACATGTGGTCAAGGATATCCCAACTGATTCTGCTATTGTTTGAAGCCTGTTCATACATTCCACCGCAAACCCGTTTCGATGTTTTCAGCATTGCGGGAAGTCTGCGGACATCCAGAGCATTCGTCATCTTTCGACACTTTCCCTGCCTTCTCTGAAACATCGATGGAACTCAAAAGCTTGCGTTTGTGCTAATGTATTACGTACTTCAAAATTTCGAAAGTCTCTGTAGCCATTTTTTCCCAAACGAACAAAAAAAAATTACTATCCAATATCAGTTCAACAAACGTAATTTCTTTCAATCGCCTACGACTAAATACATCCGTCTACAAAATACGACGTTGTGGCAACGCACCAACCACGTGATTTGGAACAAACTTATTTTAGAAAAGGGGGGAAATGCAATAACACAGAAACGTTATTGTAGTCGCTCTACTGCAAAACTTTTCCACGTTATAAGCTCTTCCAGGAACTTATGAATCCTACTAGTATATTCTCTTTTCGCGGTCACTGCGTTAACAAGATTCTAAAGATTCAAGATTCTTTTTATAAGGCATTGGGAAGAATACTCTCTACCAACATTAGTTTCTAAATCGCTGGGGAGTTATTTTTCCGCCCATAATGTTTTGTGATTACGGGGTATTGTGTTTGATGGTGAGATTACTGCGATTCGCTCAGCCCTGTCACAGCTGCAATGCCACTTGGAAAAATTTACAAGACCTGTTATCCTCAGTGATCCTAGAGCTGCTCTGTTGGCAATCGTTTCTGATAACAATCCTATAACACAGGACGTATTGGATTGTCGTCATGATCTTAAAAACCTCTCTCTACTCTACTCTACTCTACTCTACTCTAGCGTCACTTGGGAAAACTATAGTCCTTCAATGGGTTCCTGCCCACTGTGGAGTTCCAGGTAACGAGAAAGTTGACTTCCTGGCTAAAAAAAGTGTTCTTGTCATGCAGAAAGTTTTTCGTCCTGTATATCCTTCTATTCTATAAAAAATCCTATTAAAAGATGAATCAAAGCCCGTGCTCTGGAAGACCTCTGCAACCGTGTTTCCCACAAGTCTTCGAGGAATGTTATTCTGAATTTGCGTAATGGCCCAAGACGTAGAACGGTAACTGAATTCCGCCTAGTCACCGGACACGACTGCCTGCGATTGCATAGAATCAAAGTGTAACGGGCCTATCCACGTTCTATTTTCAAGAATGTAACAAGAATGTTTCATACTGTAGCTTATTAAACTTTCATAATGCAAAAAAAAAAAAATTATAACTGTAGGATGAAGAGTTTTTTTTTTCCGGTTTCCACTGAAAAATCCATATTTATTAAAGTAGATACAAAACTTAGGTCGAACGAACTTCAAACCATCTACCTATTCATCAGTATGCTCCGATCGTTTTGAAGAAGCATGCTTCAGGAACAGTTTTCACCAACAGAAGAACGTTAAAACCAAATTCAATTCCTACAAAATTTTATTTTTCCGAGACACCATCTACCCAAAGAATTTTGGGTACTTACGTATTATCGCAACAATCGCCAGCTCTATTAATAACTCGCCAAGTTGGCAACCGAGATTTCCGATGTGTCGAATGCGCTGAATTGGCAAACATGTGCTTCGTTTCGTATAATGTTGCCAATAGGTTGCGATAATACGCAAGTACCAAACTATGCATATATTTAATAACTATACGAAAAACAAATGACTAGAAAAAACATTAAGAATACTAAAAAATTTAAAGAATATAAAACTAAAATTTCAGCAAAATGGATCGTTAGCACACAACCACAAGTGTAATACGATTATCTGTTATTGTTTACTTGATATTCAAGTTACAATCGGCAAACGATCGCAGCGCCTTCTGGTGATGAATCGACCCCATTAAATGAGGTAATTAAAAGTACTGGATTTTAAAACAGATTTGCTTTTACCGGTTTTACTTTGTACGTTAATCTCGGTATGTATTATTCCACTTTAAAATTCAAAATTAAAGTTACGTATTTTTTTTGTTTTGTTCTGAGTGCTTAAAAATACTTAAATAAGTCTTATTATTAAAAGAGTATTTTAAGAAAAACAGCATCAAAATAAATTATTCCAATTAAGAGATTAACCGTATTTTTAACTAACGAATTGGAATTTATAAACATCAAAAAAGTACCAGCAAAACAATGTATGGCAACTAATAAAATGTGACATTACTGATATTTGTTTTCTGATTAATAAGTAGTTAAAAAAACGAAATAAAACCATCTGTATTTACAAACTACTTTATGGAGGTTGAACTCGAGATTCAAGTGTATCAACTTTTTTTTTATCAACTTTACTTTTTTCATAATCGATGACAGAATCTTCATCGCCAAAATCAAAACATTTATTATTAGTCCGCATCAAGATATGGAAGAAGATAAAGATTTTTGCATGAGGAATGTTCCTTTTTTATCCCTTACCAGCCACACGGAACTACGTGGTAAGATTTCCAAAAGTTCTGTCTCTCCTAACAAACTGGTTGAAAGTTAAGCAGCCGCCAATTTCTTACATCACTGCCATTTGGAAACGTTATTGGTCAATGAATTGTTGCGGAAAAATTTGTCTGGTAAGCTTTGATATTAATGTGGATTTATGTGAAATTTCCTTTTCATATTCGAAACCTTAGTAGCTATTCATGTTCCAATAATCTACGTTAATTTTCTGGAAATCCAAAATTATGTTAAAATTATGCCAAATAAATATACACTCAAGAGCCAAAACATTATGACTACCTGTCAATAACGAGTTGGCCCAACTTTGGCACGCAACACAGCTTCAACCCACCTTGGCATGGATGCCACAAGTCCTTGGTAAATGGCCGGAGAGATATTGTACCAGATGTTTAAGCAACGGTCACGCAAATCCAAGATATTGCGAATTGGTGGTCTTTGAACTCTGAGCTGCCGTCTCATGACATCCCAAATGTGTTCTATAGGATTGAGATCCGGTGAGTTAGGCGGCTAGGACATTAACTGGAATTCAACATCATGTTCCTGGAACCACTCCAACACAATTTTAGCCTTGTGACACGGGGCGTTGTCCTGATGGAACATTCCATTTCCAGCTGGAAAAACAGAGGGCATGTAAGGGTGCAACTGGTCCGCAATGATGTTCAGATACCCTGTCGAATTCATGATCTGCTCTACCACAACCACGGGTCCCAGAGACGCCCAAGAGAATGTCCTCCAAAGCATAATACCACCACCACCGGCTTGTGTATGGCCTACTGTACATTGAGGGAACAACTATTCGCCTGGAAGACGGCGTATTCTGACACGGTCATCGGCGAGATGAATGACAAACCATGATTCATCTGACCAGGCAACTCTCTCCCACTGTTCCATGGACCAGTCGCGATGTTCCCGGGCCCAGCGCAGGCGCAGTTGGCGATGACGCTTGGTCAGCAAAGGCACGGTCAGCGTTTGCTGCGTAGCCCCATATCCAACAGTGTCCACTGAACAGTGTGCTCCAATACTATTCTACTCGACCCTGCATTGTATTGGGTTGTCAGCTGAGCCACTGTCTGGCTCCGGTTTTGCTTCACCATGCGAGACAATCTCCGGCGACCTTTTTCTTTGATAGCGTGTGGACGTCCAACACCATGTCGTATACTGCTGGTTTCATTGTCATTCATCCACTTTGCAAAAGTACTAACAACTGTAGATCGCGAACAACCCACGAGTCATGCAGTTTCGGAAATACTTGTTCCGAGCCTTCGAGCCATTACAATCTGCCCTCTATCTAAGTCGCTTAGATCCGCAGCCTTTCCCATCACACACAGAAGTAAGTGAAAGATTGATTCTTTAGACTCTCCAGCAGCAGTTAAATACCACTTCCACTTGATCACGTGCCTTCCATGTCATCCAGGCGAGTTCATTGGAAAATGCAGGGGTGGTCATAATGTTTTGGCTCTTGAGTGTATGTTTAAGTTATGTCTTTTGTTAAACCAAATAAATACTACTTTTGAACTTTGTCAATGAAAATATTATGATAGATCTCTTATCACTGGCGAACCTAGTCGTGAGTGGGCTCTGTATCAAAATTCCTTGGGGGGGGGGCTCTATCTGGGGGCCTTTTAGCACTTTCAGATTGCTTGCTTTCGCATGTTGGGGGGGCCGTTTCATGGATACGGGTAGCTACGCCCCTGTCCCTTATGGTCCCCTTTATGACCTCAGTTAATTTTAATGATTTTCTTTTACTTAGGTAATAATTCTGAAAATCGAACAAGTGTTTATTTTTGTTCTTCTTATCAGCAAAAAGAACGCTTTTATCTCTTTTTTTTTCAGTATTTGCGTTTAGAAACTATCCTAAGCGGATACATTTACTTCTTCTTGCAAGCCTTATTTTATACTGTTAGAAACTGAGAACCATTTTTGTACGGATACAATTTAAATTTTCGAATTTTCAGTGAATTCCATTTTGTTTTTATGAATCATTTAACAGAATATTGGTAAGATCTTACGCTTTTATTGATTGTTCCTTTTCAAAGTTATGCTAATGTTGAATAATGTATCCCTCCTATCATAAATCAACTCATATATAACATCGATTCTTGAATATCGGTTCCTGCGACATGAAAAGTAGGGTTTTTTAATCGTGATAAAGTATGAATTATGAAACTATCGCAATTTGACTGAAACTCCCGGGGAGTTACGACTGGGAGAGATTACTTTCGAGAAAAATATTTTTGGGGAGAATGGAGATACGTCCACATGGCTTACCTTCTCCTTAAACACAAACCACGACTGATAACATAGCGCATGGGGTACTTACGTATTATCGCAACAATCGCCAACTCTATGAATAAATAACCAAGTTAGCAACTACAATTTTCTATGTGTCGTACGTGCTGTTTTGGCATCCTGTGCTTCGTTTCATATAATATTGCCAACAGGTTGCGATAACACGTAAGTTCCGCGCATTGTATTACTAAAATGATTATCCTATCAATTCGACTCAATCTATATGTTTCAATACAAATACTGGTGGCTGACGTGTTTTTGCTCTTTTTTCGAGATTGATAAACGTGACAATTGTGGTAACCAAGCCGATTTCGGAGCTGTGATGGTCTCAGGTTACGTCTCCTGGACGGACTGCAACTCTGGAGGACAACGGTTTGATCTTATTTTAGCCCATCCCAGGTTTGTGAACTTATTTGTCTCCAAATTGGGGGATAAGTTCTCCGAGCTAACTACGCTTCTCTTTTAGTTTACTGGGTGGGGCGTGGGAACTTCCTGTTTTGAAAATACAATAAAACACATTACAATTCAATTTTATTGCTTTTTTCCGCCTACCTTACAACATTGGAAATTTGAATTTGTACAGACGCAATGTAAAAAAAACCCAATTCCTGTTAAATGTCGCCCTCCATCGTTAATACATGGATGCAGTCGACTTCAAAAACTTTGAGTCACCTTTTCAAGTATATCGACCGGGATATTGTCAATTTCGGCTAAAATGTTGTTCCGTGGGTCTTCCAGAGTCTGGGAGCGATCTTTGTAAATAAAGGAACTTGATATAACTCCACAGGAAGTAATCAGTAGGGGATAAATCAGGTGAGCGAGCAGGCCAGTTTACGTCACCTCGCAGGGAAATCAGTCATTCTGGGAAGGCTGTTGTGGAACACCCATGGAAACCCTGGAGGTGTGGGCTGTGGCTCCATCTTGTTGAAACCACACGTTGTCAAGATCTCTTTCTAGAAGAGCGAGTTCGAATTGTTGGATCATTATCATATGCCGGTCTGAATCAACACAAGAACTCGTTCCACATTTTCAGGTGTTCCAATGGCCTTCGGAGGTCCTTTCCTTTCTTTGGAGACATTGCCCGTAGCTCGGAAGGCATCCACCCACATTAAAAGACATTTACGATCAGAAACACGACCTCGCGGAGGCACATCGATGATAGGCACGTTGCACTGCAATTGCCGATCGACCTTTAGAGAAATATACCTCCACGACAAAAGCGCGCTGTTGTCTCGACCACAGCATGTTTGTGACTGAGACGGGCAGGAACACAAATTTCTTCTCAGCCCCTTCCATCGAACCCTTACCCACCCCCTCCTTTCCCCAGGAACGTCACTGAAACGTTCAAAACAGCAAGTTCCCGCACCCTACCCAGTATAACAAGAGATCGCTATCAGTGTGGCCGTTAGCTGCGGTTGGTAATTAACGCACATTGCGTTAACTTGACATCCCTACTAACTATAAAACAGCGGTTATTGAGGCATTTGCATCTATTATATGCTTGGCTGTTGATTAGTAACTACGTGCAAGTACAGGTTGCTGTTTAGAATGAGTCAGGTGCAAGGCCCAACAGGTTTTTTTTTTTTTAATTCTTTGGAAGCAAGGTTGCAAAAGGAAATTACTGAATGGGGCGTACAACAAGGTTTTATTGCTGCAAAGTATGAATGTCTGAAATGTGAGAATAGTATACGTTGCGAGAAAGGAAGAACGTAGTTGATAGTTTTTAATGGAGATGTTCGAAAGTTGGAGATAATCCACATATGATGTGTGTAAGAGCATAAGGAAGGTAAGTGGTTCATCAAAAGGCATCTGAGTATTTGTGGAATTTCGATTGTTACGTGTATTGGTTCGGAAGAGCTGTGAACGAACTTGCCGTGTAAAAGTCTCCCAATGATAAAATTTAGTGCTTGAGTGGAATAGGTTGTGTCGAGAGGTTTGCTTGATTTATTCTCTTCTGGGAATGTACTAAACTTCTCTTTAAGAAGCTAATTTTAACAGGAATGTGTTTTTAAAATCTTAAAATTTTTAATTTCTCTCCTCCGAACATTTATTTCTTTTCTTTTAGAATGTTTTAAATTCCATTTTTTTTAAAGCAAAATTTTTCATGGCATTGTTTTATAATTTTTAAAAATTTCCATTTTCGTCCATTAGACACCAATTTATTCTCTTTAGAATACCATTAATTTCCATTTTTAGAAGCTACTTTTTACGTGAATTTTTCTTAGTCTTAAAATTTTACATTTTCACTCCTTCTGACATAACGGCAGGTTTCTCGCTGTTTACTTGGTCTCATCTTTGAAAAATGCGCATTGACACCATTCTGACGCGGTTTGAAAAATATTTTCGCCACGGTAGGCTATAAAACAATTTTACCAAACAATTATAAGGTTTATTAAAACAATCACTAATCATTTGGATGGTATGAACTAGTAACTTACAAATTTTGAGCAAATAGTTGTGATGTTTTTCATTATTGGCAATTTTCTTGGATTGACAACCGACGATCGCCAATATACACCAGTTTTACAATAGCTAACTTCAAAAGAATCATCCAGATCATAAATCTCAATAAAAGTCGCCAAGGCAGAAAAGATCGACACTTGGGAACAATCACAGTCGGGCCATATTGAGACGTATTAGCATAAGGATTTACTGAAGATGCCTATATACGAGGTAGGATTCAAAAGTTCCCCGACTGACACTAGAACTTAAAAATATTACTAATTAAATTGCTGAATCACATCCCTCTTCTATAAATAAGACCTTTCAGTAACAATAAACTTCTGCTATCACTTGTAAAGGTCATTGAAGCATTTTTGGAATCCATTTTTAGCTATATTCTTTAATTCAGCCTGAGATTCACTTCAGATGGCGCTTATCCGGGGTACAGAACCCGCGATCTATGGATTCGTAAGGGCGTAACATACCACTAGACAAAAGTGATCACCCTTGTTTGCAGGCTGTTACTGGCTTATTTAGATACCACTACAGTACTCCCACACCAGTGGATACGTGAACGAACGAGATATTTGTATGACGAGCATTGGAGTTGTTGTCAAGTGAGTCTGACGGCTTTGTGCGCTGCGTCAAGTGAATCTGACGACTTTGCTTGTTGCGAAAAGTGGGTCTGATGACTTTTGATTGCTCTTCTTGCGGGCAGATGGCACCACGACAGATCAGAAGGTTTTGGTATTTTCTTTTCAGCCAAGGTCAGCAATGTGACAATGAGTATCCGGTGGATAGAACCCGTGACCTATGGATTCGTAAGCACGTAACATACCACTAGACAAAAGTAGTCTCCCTTGTCCGGAGGCTGTTACTGGCTTATTTAGATACCACTACAGTACTCCCACACCAATGGATAGGCGAACGAACGAGATATTTGTATGACGAGCATTGGAGTTGTTGTTGTTGTCAAGTGAGTCTGATGGCTTTGGTTGTTGTTGCCAAGTGAGTCTGACGGCTTTGGTTTCTGCGTCAAATGAGTCTGACTACTTTTGGTTACTGCGTCAAGTGAGTCTGACGACTTTGCTTGCCGCGTCAAGTGGGTCTGACGACTTTGCCTTCTGCGTAAAGTGGGTCTGACGACTTTTGATTGCTCTTCTTGCGGGCAGATGGTACCACGACAGATCAGAAGGTTTTGGTATTTTCTTTTCAGCCAAGGTCAGCAATGTGACAATGAGTATCCGGTGGATAGAACCCGTGACCTATGGATTCATAAGCACGTAACATACCACTAGACAAAAGTGATCACCCTTGTCCGTAGGCTGTTACTGGCTTATTTAGATACCGCTACACATTTTTAACTTCATCTGCAGGTTGAAATCGACAACCCTGCAAGGGACATGCCAGCTTAAGAAATAGGCTGAAGTCGCCGGGGGCGAGATCAAGGGAGTAAGGAGAGTGTTGAAAAACGGTTGTTTTCACAAGGAAGTCAGAGACCAGGAAGTATCAATGTGCGAGAGTACTGTCATGTAAAGCACACATGGCTGCTCCTCCCACAATTTTGGTCTCTTCTTTCCGATCAACTCGCACAACCGACGCAGGATGTCTACATAGAGATACAATATTGTGCAAATTGATTGGGACAAACTCAAATATTTTCACAAATGTTGTTTAATTAGTATAGGTTTACTTAAGTGCACCGTATAGCAATCTAATACAAAATATGTCCTCCTCTAGCTTGAAGGAGATCCCGTACACGGTTTGGCATAGATTCCACTAAAATAGAACATAAATTTTTGATCTCGTCATCACGAAACCAAACTTTTACAGCATTCTCAATCCTTGTTTTCTTTGTTGAGCAGTCCATTTTACTCACACGTCTCTTCACAATACTCCACAAATTTTCAATGGAATTTACATCAGGAGAATTACCAGGTCAATCCTGAACCGTTATCTTCTGTTTTTGAAAAAAAAATTAGTTGTTAGCTTAGAAGTATGGCAAGGAGCAAGATCTTATTGAAAGATACCAACACCATCAGCGAACGTTTGCATCATAGGCACAATTTTACTTCCTATTATAGAAATGTATTGTTTAGAGTTCGTCCTCCCTTCAACTGGTACTAAGCTGCCAGGTCCCCCAGAAGTAAAATAACCCCGAAACATCTGTTTCTGAGGGTGCTCAACTGTTTGAATAAGATGTTATTCCCTGATGGGTTCTGTACCACTTCGCCTGTCAAATCTTGGTGGAAACCCTTGTGCAAAAAAAAAAAAAAAAAAAAAAAAAAATGCGTTTCATCGCTGAATACTACCTTTTTCCAATCTTGTGCACTCTAGGACTGATATTTCCTGGCCTAATCCAAACGTTTTTTTTCCTTCCATGCAGGTATTAATAACTGTTTTTCGATTGTTTTTCTTTCAAATCAATCAGCTTTGATCTTTCGTCGAACTGTTGATGAATCTACGCTCATACCAGTAGCTAATAATTCTCTCTGAAGATCTCTACTTGTTTTGTGAGGATGCATTATACTATTAAGTACAAGAAATTTGTCTGTTAGAGTAGTGGTCTTACGTTTGCATCCACATTTACTCTTTAGTTTTGGAGACATTGCCTCAAAATTCTTTTGCTGATTGATAATCCTATAAACACTGGATTTTTCAACACCAACTGCTCAGCAATATCCCTCACATTCATAGAAGTATGCTGACTGACTAAGGGTAACAATTCTAGTCCTTTTCCTGGGAGTGATATCCATTTTTTTAAATACACAAAGAAGGAGACAATTCACACAAGTGGACTACTTCTTCAGCTACTCAAGGGGAAAATTTTCGACATATCATGATCACGTGGTCAAACCAGTTTAGACTAGTCAAGGAAGTTGTAAGAAAATGCAGTTGAAACCGGTTTGAGGTAGAAAATCCCGAGAAAGGAACTATTTTTTAAAAAAATATGTTTGTCCCAATTAATGTGCACAGTACTGTATTTGTTCACAGTGAGGATAAATTCCAGATACACACAATGCCCTGGATATCGAAGAACACCTCAAGCATGACCTTCTCTTTAGAGCGATCTTGGTGAAATGTCAGCTTGTGCGAAGATTGTAGCGATTTTCGAGTTGCCGAGCTCTCTCTTATAAAAAATACAATTTCTCGTAACCATTAACAACTCTGCTAAGTAGGGAGGGATCTTTGTCAACAGCCGAGATTAAGTCTTCCACCATTTCTACTTGAATTGCCTTTTGGTCTTCGTTTAACATGCGGGGAACGATGTGTTGACACACCCTATGCAAGTTAAGTTCCTCAGTCAATATACACTGTCGTGTGGCATCAGGTATTCCAACTGATTCTGCTATTTGCGCTATTGTTTGATGCCTGTTATGTACCTCTGCGGAAACCATTTTGGTGTTTTTAGCAGTGCGGGAAGTCTACGGACGTCCAGAGCGTTTGTCGTCTTCGACACTTGACCTGCCTTCTCTGAAATGCTGATGCCACTCAAAAACATGTGCTCGCGATAATGTATCACTGCCGTACATATCCTTCAACATTTCGTAAGCCTTCGTTGCACTCTTCCCCAAGCAAATAAAAATTGGTATCCATTCTCTGCTTAACAAACGCCATTCCTTTCAATTGTCGGTTACTAAATGTATCTGCCTTCAAAATACGATGCCGTGGCGAGCCACCGACCACGTGATTTAAGACGTTGTGACGGATCTATGCGCGACTCTACTAATACCTTGGGGATTCTACTGGGGAAAAATATTTCATTTCAACCAACTTTCGCCTAGTAGGAAAGCGCAATTATTCAAATGAAGTATGCTTTATAAATTCTGTTTTCACGAGTTTGAGGAGTTGGCAAGTTGGAGTTAGCAAAGAGTTGGCGAGTTAGTTTGTTAGTTGAAGATTGAAGGATCGTGGAATTATTAAGAGGTCTTGGAGTTGTCCAGGAAAACGAATTACGGAGAGTGGATCCGACTACATTGATCGAATCCCGATAAA
Organism: Trichonephila clavata; assembly: GCA_019973975.1. Lineage (NCBI taxonomy): Eukaryota > Metazoa > Arthropoda > Arachnida > Araneae > Nephilidae > Trichonephila > Trichonephila clavata. The sequence continues at coordinate 81,773 of BMAO01003929.1, read as the reverse complement.
GATCTCCTGCAAGATTTAAGTGTAGGATCCGCTTCATAAAAGTACAGGTATCGTGAGCCTTGTTTAATTAGAAGTTAGCTTATTGGTGTGCGACGTAGTTTATATTGAGCTTGTTTAAGCTATCGTGAATTCAGTTGAGGGTCCGTAATAGTATCCCCGTGTTATTGAATCTCACCTCCGCGCTCTACTATTTGATTATTTATCTTAATTAGATTGTTATTGTGTCTGATTGATATTTTGGTAACAATAAAATAGTTAGTGTGAAATCATGTCTGTTGATTATTCAGTTTCTCCCACACACCTAGTCGGGTCTGCGGGTAGACAAGGGGTTTCAGATGGAAGCAGGAATCGTCCGGCATCACAACGTCACTTTAAAAAAAGAAGGAGGGGGCGTAGAAGCACAGCAATATTATAGTATAAACTCTAATGCAAAAATTTTCACATTATAGGCTCAGTCTGGGAACTTTTGAATCCTATCTCACATTTTTATGGACTTGCGCGTTACATTGGCTTTAAGAAAATTAGTGAAATCGGTTTCATAATATGTCAAAAATATTAGTTAGGATGTTCTCTGTAGATTAATTGCATTTATATACTTTCAAGTAACGAGAATAAAAACGATCTAAATACTGTATTTCCTGTTTTTCCTACTTCTGAAAAATGCAATTAGTTCTAAAAAATATCATGAGAAGGGGGGGGGGGAAATGATTAACGGGGCACAGAAAAAGCGCGCGCGAGAGAGAAGTTAAATTTAAGAAAAAAATGCCTTTGCAATATTTGTGGAATTAAATTTCGAATAACGATTTTCTGTTAATTTCAATAACAATATTTTTAATTAAACGTAATTTGAAAAGAAAGGTATCGTAAAAGTAAAGTAATACATTGTGATCACTTAAAATTTCATTCTTTTTTTAAACCCACTGCTTCGTAATTTGTTATAAATTCTATAATTGCAAACGCCTAATCAGTACAATAGAGAAACCAGATTACAATTAATTTTTATTGAAACAAAAGACATTCCAAAAATCAATATTTTTAATTAAGTCGAAAAATTCGAAAGCAAAATAATATATAATAATCCACTAAAGCGGAAAGAAGAATGGGGGGAAAAAAGCACCAGGAAAGTATATAGTAAAATAAATTTGTTTATAATCTTTGATTAGATAATAAATTAAAATTTTGGTAAACATAAAATAATATATTTCATTAAAAGTAGCCTGTTTCATTATTTTCTCAAAGATTTTCTTTATTATTTTCTCAACCGCATAGAAATACTAACACTTAGAAAAAAGAATTATCTTTGCCTTTAAGATTTCAGCCTTTCAGTATGGTGTTTAGTAACATTTACTAAATACTGATATTTTTCAAATCGAAGTGATTTCATGGTAGCGAGTTGAAGAAAATAAAAGTGTTTTGTTAAGTGTGAAAAAAGAGAGAGAAAATAAATGGTTTCTATTGTCCTCAGCAAATAACTCTAAGAGACACTTGAATTACATCATATCAATTGTCAATTTCCCGTGAATTGTCCAAAATAACTTGCTGTACCCATCAATTACATTTTACGATAAATTTCGCAAAGGTAAAACCATTATTAATTTTGGCTGTTTTTCATACGTCGAGGTCTTTTTTAGCTGCTTATTTCGAAGGAAAATTGAAATAAATAAAAAAAAATAAGGCAACCGTTCTCCTTTTATATCAACACACTTGTATTTTCTTCAATTCACTACCAGGAAATCACTTTTATTTAAAAAGTATCTGTGTGTCTTTAGTAAAGTTACTAAACACCCCATACTAAAGATTAAAAGCTGAAATCTTTATTTCTGATAAAAAAAATATTGAAGTATAGATGCTTCGGTAGTGTTTTTTATAGTACATTGCATTTCAGTGGCTTAGCTACCAATCGGCTTTGGCGGTGCCGTGCATCAGGGCCCTCAAGCTCAGGTTCTGACACTTCGGACCCTGATCACCAAGCAAGCCAAATTTGCAATAATTTCTCCCAAATTTAAGACATAAGAATTTGCAACATAACTATAATAATGTTAGAAGTTTTTTTCGAATTTGCAGGGAATTCCCCTAAATTCTTTTCGTTGCTTGTTCAGAGTTGCGAACTTTACTTATTGAAAAGTTTATGTTATTTTCAGTTTTTTCATTTTTCTACAGACGGGTTACTTGAAAATAAACTTCAAGTTCCATGAAAAATCTTACAATGCTTATTATTAAAATCGGCTGGGTGGCGTGGTTGGTTTGTCGCTGGCCTTCTGCACCCAAGGTTGTGGGTTCGACCCCGGCCCAAGTCGGTGGATTTTCGTGATGCAGAAAATCGACAGCGGCCATGTCGTATGATTATACGGCATGTAAAAGATCCCTAGAGTGTCTGTTTGGCTTGGGTGCTCTCGGCAAAATTAAATTCTGGTACAAGTTCGCATCGTCAGAGCTCAGGTGCCTCCCTCTGTGGAGGAAACTGGGTGTCAAAATTGCTTGCTGTAATTGGTATCGTCTATAGGGTGTAGCGCTAAAAAGTGATATCAGCTCTTGGGGATGTACTGGGTCTGCAATGGTAAAAATACCAATCCGCAGCCCATTGGATAAAAAAAAATGCTTATTATTAAATCTTAAGAAAACCTACACAAGAAGCAATTCCTTCCTATTTACATTCTATTTTTAATAACAATATGATTCGAAACAAGCTAGTTTTCTGTTTCAGTATTTCGCAGTCTTCTTGAATCTGTAATACACTGATGTAAATTTATCCCCCCTCATCCTCTGCTCTTTTGCAGAGGTGCTTTTTTAATTAATGATTTTAATAATGTATAGTATTTTCTTGTTAATGCTTATTTTTTGTATCATTTCTTGTCTATCTCCGTGGACCATTTTGTAACTCTCAGCCCTCTGGTGGATGAGTTCGATCCTCCAGAATAAATAAATAAATAGGATATATAATAGGATTCCCCAATCGCGTTTTGTAGCGTAGCATTACGTTTCTGCTTCCTTTAACGTCAGGAAGTACTCGAGCACATACGAATTGTATTGGATAAATGATAAAATTAAAATTATGGATAAAAAAAAAGAAACCTAGTGGTGCGTTTAAGTGCAAACAACGCCAAGAAAGTGAAGATAATGAATAGAATTTGTATATATTTAAAATATTCATATATTTTTACTTAATAAAATCCACTCAAAACAGAGCCCTCGTTTTTTTTCACCAGGGCCTTCGGATACCTAGTTACACCACTGTTACATATATCCTATAGATATCCATTGATGTTTTCTTCAAAAATGGACACAGATCCTTCAAAGTGCTACTGACCACTTACTTGCAAGTATAAATCGTCGCTATCGAGTCTCCATATTAAGTAGAGGTAGTTTCATTTCCTTCGGATAACTATTTGCAACTAAACATTTTTTCGCACACGTTAGGAGTATTGATATTTATACTGCTTATTTGAAAACTAATTGTTGTTTTCCTCTGTTACTTTGCGCGACGTTATCTCTTCTTCTGATCAACAACCTGTGAAAATTTCCTCGCATTTCAATAAATTGTTTTCATTTTGTTACCATTTTTCTTTGTTGCTTATTCTTTGATACAGAGTTTATAGATAATGACCAAAAGCATAAGCTTTCAGTTTGGAAAGTTCATCTTTGGCTATTACATAATTATCTGCATGTTATACCAATTCTTCAGCAATCATTTATCTTAAATTCTATCAGGAAACATTAACGTTTGCCTGATAATCATTACTGTAGATTAATTTTAAAAGCGTTTTTCCTGAACACAGAATACAAAATAAATTATTTTTATGTTATTTTATAATTATTATTATTATTATTATTATATATAGGGGTGACCGGGGCAAGATGACGACGTTAACAGTTTTTTGTTGTTTATTAATTTATTTTTAAGGGTAGTAAAATCAATTTTACATGAACTGTTAGAGTAGTCCTTTGTAATATTAAAATATATTACCATTTAATTTTTCTAATAAAAGAAGTAAAAGATAATTTTATTTTTTCATAACCTTAACAAATCGTCATCTTGCTGGGGCAAGAGGACTTTTGCCTTGGGGCAAGATGGCGACACTGAAAAAGGTTGAACATATTTTATCTTTTGAATGTGTTACATGGTTTAACAAATGATAACTGTGTTTTTACATCTTGCAAAGTTTAAAACTAAGCGTAATGCATTGTAACGTAATGTTGAATTGTTCAGTTGTGTACCTAACAATAGTCACAAATAAAAATGCCATTTTTATAATTGGAACATTCCTCATGCCAACACTCTTGGCATTTACAGCACTGGATCCATTCTTCTGTTGGAGGATTCCTCTTCACAAGCAGGACATCTTATAACACCGTCCTTTGAAGTTGATACAACTGGTATGGAATGTTTAGCCTGGATTTTAAAGACTTAGGCCTACAGGAACAGTTGAGTTTTTTAACTTACTTTTTAGCTTCCCGAGCTTTTTTTTCTCTGTTTTTTTTTAAACTTCCTGTTCTTCCTTCTGCTTTTCCCTTTGTTCTAACATTTCTTTTATGGGTGTGCTTGTAAGAATGCTAGAGCTCAGTTTTTTGCTTTTTCTTTTTTTTGTCACATTATGTCATTTTAGGCAATGGTTTGAAATAAAAAAAAAACACTAACAGGCTTCTTTGTTGCATCGGAATCAGCATTTGCCATAAGTTCTGGTTTTTCTGGAGGGTTTATATGTTAGTTTTCTATTACCGGGGTCTAAGGATTAGCACTATTATTCTCAGTTTCATCGCCAACAGCAGCATGGTTAGTAGTTTTTACCGCAGCATAGTCATGTTCGCTAAACATAAGAGGATTATGAGGCTCGATCCTATATTTTTTAAACCCTTTCAACGGCATTTCCAACTGTAGCTGCTTTGAAGTAAGTGATGCTCAAAACCTCACCAATATTTTTGTCTGTGATTGTTTGTTCTGGATGAGTGACCATAAAGTTGTCACATGCTTGGCTATAGTGCGTTTTTAACTGGTCGAAAAATAACAAAACAAGAGGCTGGAGACGATGTGATGTGTGCGACAGCAACCCAACCATGATGATGTTTTTCTCTCTGCAATATAAGATAGCCTGCAAAGTTATATAAGTTTTGTGATTGTAAAAAATCAACAGAGTAGGAGATTCTTTGCTTGGTTTCACATGAAGATAAATGTGCTTCTAAAAAGAGAAAAAGGTGCCCTCATTGTTCCAGCCCTTATCACTACGGTTGCCTACAGTTCCTGGTGGGGCTCTTTTTACAAGTTCAGGAAGCATTCGTTTTCTCGCAAAAAATCAGAAAAAGTAGCAGGTAAAAGCCAGTAGCTCTAAAGCAACAGATTATTGTTGCATTCCTTCCTCTTTAGGGGGGGGGGCTTAGCAGATGGCAAAAATGTCTTCCTCAGGTCACCCCCTTTCGAATGAAATCTTTCCCGATACGATGCACCCCTTAGCCCCAGAAGAGATGGAGGCGCAAGTTCGCGCGGACATACGCACAGACAAACAAGTGTTCACAGGATTTTATAGAATGGACAACAATAGTTATTCTAATAAATTCCGAAACACGGGGCAAGATGACAAACTCGTCATCTTGCCCCATGTTCCGGATCGTCATCTTGCCCCAGACTGTCTGTTTAAAAATATTTGTTCTCATTACCAGGAAGGAAGGCAATTAATTGACATTTATTCATAGTAATAGGTAGTATTTAAGCCAAGTTACTCATAAATATTAATGGGAAACGTTATATCTTACCTGTATCTGTAGCAGAGCTTATTTACACATGCATAAAAGTTATATCGTGACAGCAAAAAAACAATCAAAGCTTCACAACTAACACAAAAAGGGCGATTTCAGCGTGTCTATACTATTGTTTAATGAAAGGCCAAAAGGAGAGCCAGTATTGTTCATTTGATGCTGCTACCGATTGGAATATGGAAAAATTAAGACATTCGTCATCTTGCCCCGGTCTCCCTATATATAAAGTAAATACACATAATTCTCTTAACCTAGCGAAGGTTTATTTCAAAATAAGGATGAAACCAGTGCCGATTTAAACTCATTTCGGTCCCTGGATGTAGAAGATCTATAGGCCCCCTTGCACTGGTGGATCGAAATTTATAACCAGAAAATCTGGTTAAGTCCAGCTTATCCGGCACCCTGGGTGCACGCGCCAAGCGCCCAATGGATAAACAGGCACTGAGTGTCATTGGTGCAAAGCAGATGAAGCCTATCCCGCTCATATACTTAAATTAATGGGTTTCCGGGCCCCTGGGCTCCATCCCCAACCACCCAATGGATAAACCGGCACTGGGTAACACTCTAAATTAATGTTTATACTAGAATTCTGTTTTTATGATTGATTGTAAACATTTATTTCCTTACAGAGATTGAAAAAGAAAAAGGTATTAGCCGATGAACCAGTTAAGGTAAAAAAGGACAAACTTGCCATATGGAATCAGATGCGTTTCATAGCTTCTATGTCCAGCTACAGCAAACAACAGGAATTCCATTCTTTTGAGGAATCTTCTTCCTTTTTAGTTGCTAATATTGTGTATCTGTTCGACATAACGGAATCAGCGACGCGAGAAATGGAACTAGATGCCTTCTACAGTTTCTACTTGTCTCAAGCTCTATTCGAAAGAACACGCAAGTCTATTATTTCTCAAAGAATACACCATTTCGAATTAAGAGAAATAATGAGAACGTACAAAATGTTTGAAATCACAAGCAGTTCGATTGCTAAAGACTCTACAATCTACAGAAGAACTAAAGAATTCATTCATTACTTCCAATTTTTACCTAAACTCGACAGTCAATCCAAATCCAATTATTTCAGTAAGCCTTTGACACTGCATGAAAGTATTCATCTGGACAAACAAGAAAGCTATTTTGTGACACAAGACTACGGTGGTTTTGTTTCGGACTGGTTGCAGCTCATGTCTTGGTGGAGGTTGATTAATCAAAAACTGCTAGGCTGTTCCACAGAAATGTACCGCTTGCTGAAAGCAGAGGAGAAAAACCAGGACCATCTATATTTGAATGATGAAATTATCCAAAGCACGAATGACTTAGATTCTATTGTGGCAAGTCTGGACTTGTGCCACGGATCGGCTGAATTGTCTGCAATTAGGCAATACATTCCTCTAGATAAAAATATTCCTGATGCTAGAAATTTCAGACTAAGCTATCAGTTCCTATTTGATGCTCACAAAGAAAATATTTTTTATGACATCTGTGGCGACTACAGACTTATTGCCTTCATGACAGGTTGCAGTCACTACAACATACACATTTGTTTTGTTATTCTGCAAATGATTGTAGGAAGACTGGATGATATAAACCTTGTTGAGAGTATATCATTAACCTTAAAGCCATTGATTGTAGAATTTTACTTCGACGTGATCTGTCCTTTAAGGATAGACGTAAATTGTGGCGACTACATCTTTTACGTTACTAAGAAGAGCTTGACAAACTTCAAAGATCTGATTCTGCTTCTAAAACGAGCAAGAGACGAAAACAGAACCACAGAGAAACCATTAACTACAACGATTAAACTTTGGACACAAATGTTGCAACGATCTGTTCAAACCACTGCCCAAGACGAGCAGATTTTAAATCTCATGGACAACACAGTGACAAATATGATAACATCTTCTGTTTACAAATTCATACTAACCATAGTGAAGAATGGAGTTTTCTTGGTGCGCAAGTTATTCCAAAAAGATTTTATTACAGAGAGTACACTGTTAAACCTCGCTAAGTATGATTCAAACGCTGGCTTGTATGAAATCAGCTGTGCCCAAGTGGCATGCAGTTTGGTGTCTGCATATAAAATTATGCATAGAGAAAATCCATACCCAGAAGATTGTTTCTGGCTGAAGGAAAGTTTTTCCCAGAGGGAGTTTAAAATGTTTATTGACGATCTCAGGAGGACTTGTGGACTACAACAGCTCAATACTGAGACTATGACGATGGAATTTATTCATCGAAAATGTGAAATTCAGAGCGTTTTAAATGATGAACTGACCAACAAGCTGCACAACCTAACAATTTTAGCCCAAAAAACAAATGAATTGCTTACCAAAGCAAAATACATCGAAAATCCTCTTTTTTTATAATAAATTTTTATTTTTTAATGCTTGTGAGTTTTTTTTCTTTCAGATCAAACTACTCCAAATGTCTTAAAGTTGGTTAATTTAAGGTCCTTCAATTAAAAAAAAACCAGGTAAATTTAAGCTGTCAATGAAAGTTCAAAAACGAAGTTAATTTTTTTGAAAAAAACTGTAAGTATCATTTTTAATATGTAAGCATTTGTAAAAAATATACACTCATTTTTAATTTACAGTTTTTTTTAAAAAAAGTTAAATGTTAATTATTTAAACTAATTAGATTTTAATCTTATTGTATTCAGCTATAATTAAAAGGTTTACACACAAATTATGATTATTTTTATAGTCATAATAAGAGAAATTCGAAAACTTGTAAGGAAAAACATGTTTCTCTTTATTACAACTCAAAATGCTTTCTGACAAAAATTTTAGAGTTAACATTCTCGAAAATAGTAAATTTTATAACTTTTTTGGTGGTCTCAAAGGAATGAAAGAGAATATGTTAATAACTCTGTTAATTAAAAACCATCAGATATAAAACGTACGTAAGAGAGTTCTATTTTTAGTAATTTAATTTTGAAATTAATACCTTCATTTGAGGGTTACTAAAAAACTATTACATACAAGTCCCTCTCTTCGAGTCGTCTGTAAGCCGTTTGATTGAGAATTACTGTTCCAAAGGTTGCAGCAAACTAAAGACAACCATTTAATATAATTCCATTTCATAGGGAAGCTATGTAGAGAAATTGGTCGTCTGCATGTTGTTGCTTTCAGTCGACCGGTTACAACTTGTCTATGAACATTTCCGATAATTTGATATAATTTCCCCATTTTTAAAACTATGCTCTGTACACATTTACGACTTTCATTCACTTCTGCAGGCGAATCGCATCCCAATGATTCCGCCTTTTGAAAACTGGTCGATTGGTTTTCTTTGAACCATAACCAATAGTTTTGCACAAGCTTATTGATTATGTGAACAACCGGAACCTCAAATACAGGGACGTCTTAAGGCATTTGCCAACTGGGCCCGGGCTCAGGGTCTCACACTCGGTGGGGGCCTCGTTTCGTTCTTGACTTTTGTTTTAATAACATCTTGATCCGGATAATTTTAATGCTTAAATATTATTCCCGTACATATTCTCCGAAAACAGGGAATTTCAAACTGCATGCCACAAATGGCAAAAGTGGTAAGACTGTATTATTATGTGATGACCGTTGTCCATGTTTAGGCCTAAGCCTAATACACTATCTGGCCAAAAGTATCCGGACACCCAGTGGTATGGACTTAGAGCGTCCTGAGGCACACATTAATATGATGTTGGTCCCCCTTTTGCATGGATGACAGCTTGAGAAGACTTTCCCCCAATTTTTGATAGGTGACCATAGGAATTTTCTCCCAGACGTCCATCACAGCTGAAGTGAGTGCTTGCAGTGAGGATCGTCGATTTGGCTGGCTACGTAATCTGCGCTCTAATTCGTCCCAAAGATGTTCTATGGGATTTAGATCGGGGCTCTGAGAAGGCCAGTCCAGTTTTCGAACACCCATTTCGTCAAACCACGTCTGTGCAAGCCTCGATGTGTGAATGGAGCAGTTATCCTGCTGGAAGAGAAATGGGCCTTCCCCGAAATATTGCCATAGAGTTGGGAGTGTATCATTGTCCAGAATGTCCACATACATCTCAGAGTTCATGTTTCCAATCACAGGAACTAACGGACCCAGGCCAAACCACGAGAAACACCCCCACAACATAATGCTTCCACCACCAAACTTAACAGACGGCACAATGCAGTCACTAAAGAAATGTTCGCCGGGCATCCGCCAAACCCCGACGCGTCCATCCGACTGTAAAGCGAGATTCATCACTCCAAAGAACAGTTTTCCACATGTCCACAGTCCAATGACAGTGAGTTCTACACCATTGCAATCGATGCTTCGCATCCTGTGGAGTGATGTTTGGCTTGTGAGCGGCTGCACGACCATGGAATCCCATGTTTTTTAACTCTCGACGGACAGTCCTGCTGCTAACACTAATTCCTGATGAACTTCGGAACTCCTGAGAAGTTTCCACCAACGTGGCCTTGCGATTTTGTTTCACTACCCTTTTCAGAGTTTTGCGGCTGCGTTCACCAAGTATTTTCGGCCTACCGGTTCGTTTTTCTCTCTCTCTGCCTCGACGTTTCCACTTCACAATTACATCACTCACAAGATTTAGGCTTCTGTAGAATGTCCGCAATCTCACGAACTGATTTCCCACAAAGGTGGCATCCCACTATACTGCCACGATCAAACTCACTAAGCCCCTTTGACTTACTCATTACCTCACAAACGCATAAATACAATCTGACAAACCACTACCAACACTTTTATAGCTTTCAATTACGCATCAAATTGCGTCACTCACCAGAACCACTTTTTTAAGGGGTGTCCGGATACTTCTGGCCAGATAGTGTACCATAAACAATCATTCAACTCATTTAGTCGAAATCGAGTCCACTGGTCGAGCCGGTTTGTACCTAGGTTTTTGAAATAGTTGTGCACATTTGGTTGTTTCAAATTACCGTTTGAACGAGTATGTGACAATGCATGCTACATACTTCTACTTGTAAAGATCTCAGGTTGGGCCTACTTTTGCATGGAGGAATAAAAAAAAAATCTTAAGATTTCTCTGGGCCTCAAAGATTCTTAAGACGCCCCTGCTCAAATACATGTCAGAGGGATAAATCGGACCCCTGCCTAGGGTGGCAAATTTTAAGGGAGGCATTTAGATCGATTTTGATACATCTTCTGAAGCATAATTGGGTGTGAATTTGGTATTTCATTCAACGTATTGTATTTCCTTATTTTGTACTCTATATATAAGGTCAATTTTCTTTTATGTTGAAACTTGAAGGGTTCGAGGTGGGAGTATATGTTTAATACTTACTGGAGAATACACGTTAACATATACTCAAGGGAATATGTATTAAATCATGAAATTTGCTTTGTTTATACAACTTTCACAAGTAACTTTCTCCCCATCCCAGAGTGGGGTCACAGCGGACATTCCTTTCACCTATACGATGTCTGGTGTCAACCACACAGATGTTTTTTATTTTACTCTTGAGTGTAGTCACAAAAAATAAAAACAAACCCGTAATGCTAAAAATTTGTATTTTGAGGAAAATTCTGATGATAATGAATACATTTGGAAAAAACTTAAATATACTGACAAGATGAATTCTTGGCTCAACACAAGAAAAAAGACACAGCCGTAACATTAAGAAAGGTTTGAAATGAATGTGCCATATGACTAAAAATTTAGAATTCAACAAAGTATTTTGAAACTTAATATTTCAACTTCAATAAATATTTCATAAAACAACAATGAAATATTCAATTAAAAAAAATAATTTGAAGCATTTATTTTATTTTGTGGATTAAAAAACAAAATAAAATAAAATATTGCAAATTTAGAAATTAAAACGACAGAAGTTCAAGAAATTTTTAATGAAAATAAAGCATATTTTAGGAAACTAAATTTACTAGTAATACAAGCAAATATCATTAATAATTTAGACTGTTTAATTTTGGATCTATGATTCTATTTACCTACAGTACAAAATTAAATCAGGATGAATTACAATAAAAAATAAAATTCATGAAACAATTTCCCCTTTGTAAAAATTTTTCATTTGATTGAAATCAAACATCCCAATAAAGGGAAAAAAATGAGCTCTGATGAATGGATTTATATATTGAAACAGAATATGCATGGTAATTTCAAGTCCCGTTAAAAATAGTGTGAATAGCTTAAAATAGTGTAAATAATTTATATCTTGTTGTGTAATAAGTCAATATTACTTTGTTGTATTCATTTTCTGTTAAAATTGTAATATTTGCAAGAAACGCCGTTTTTTACATTATAATGGCGATTCAATGGAAACAGCGATAAAGCCAAGTTTGCATCATTTTTGGCGAGTTGGCGACCAAATGGATGCTTCTAGAAATTACTGGATAAATCTATTAACATCACAATCATAACATAAGTGGGTCTTTCGAGAAAGATCTGTGCAGCCTAATAATAGGAGACGCATGCTGAAATTGAAATGGTATTGTTTTGACCACTGAAGAGTCGACAAGCGATTAGTTGCTACAATCGAGCGAGAGTGCTTTGTATTTAATTTTAATTATTATGCATATGTATTTTTAGACACTAATAGTTGAGTGCTGAAGGCCTTCTGGGATTTAGTTTGTATTATCTGGGGAGATTTTGTATTTAATTTTAATTATTATGCATATGTATTTTTAGACACTAATAGTTGAGTGCTGAACGGTGTTGAAGGCCTTCTGGAGATTTATTTTGTGAATTTTACTGCTGTATTTCTAAGGATATTTTTTCCACAATAAATTTTCATCACTCTGAAAGAACTGTTTCATTCTTTGGACTAATAGCATAAAATCCTCAAAACATGATCTATGTAACAGTAGGGTTACAAAAAAGGATAATCATTATTCCATCCAATAAAACAAGGTTTGTGATTCATCCAATTTCAATAAAAGAAAAATAATAAACACATTCTTTTAGAGGATGCTTAAATATGTGATAAATCTTTTTTTGGTAAAGAAAAATTTAAAGTAATATATCTGAAGTCCAATCTTTATTATTGACTCCATTTTTTTTATGAATGCTAACATTATTTCTACTTTTTTCTTACCATGCTTAAAAAAACCGTGTTAAAATTGATGTATAAATATTAATTCAAAGATGGTAAGTCTCGAAACATGTGGAAATATATTAAAAGCTAGGAAATAAACAAAACTTTTAAAAAGTAATACTTATTTAACATAAGCTTTCAGATAAAATTCTGAGAACATTTTCTGACTAAAAAAATATATATATATATCAAAACAGTTACATTTTAAAAGTATTACAAAATAAGAATTGATTACCTTATTCAAAAATATTTTAAACATGTTAAAAAAATTATAATGATGTGACAAAAAAAAACTTTCTAAAAAATACCAAAACAAAAGTTTTCATATTGAATAATTTACAAAAATATAAAATTGTTTCATCACATTACAGACGCGAATATAAACAGCATACACATTTAGAACAACTCAAATTCAAGATTGCTTTAAATAAACTTTATTTCATCACACATCAAGTATAATTACATGCAGAAAAATATTATACAATCAATATCCACAGAATAATTTTGATTGTAGCAACAACAATTTTATTTCTTATATAGAGACATTTCCAAAAAGGTATAACATATTTCTTAAATTAAAATTTTTTCTTTTCAACAGCATATGATTATTAAAAGCAAATAAAGTACAATTTCCTTCAAAAACAAAAATATTAAATATAAAAGCAATTTTTAAAAGTATTTTATCGTCAATAAGGCAGCAAAAGAATTTATACAGGTGAATATAGAAATAGAACAATCTTTCTCTGCACAACAATTTAAGATTTATTTATAACATTTTGAATGGTACTAAAAAGCAACAGGTGTAAAGCAGTGTTTTTGTTTGCAAATTATGGTTTTGAATTTTCACAGAATAAAGCACTTTAATCACATTAATATATTTATTGTTTTCAAACAAACAGATATAAATAGTGACTTTGGCCCCAATGGGAATCTCTTTTCTTGCAAAAATAACTTATTCAGCTTATAATTCTCCATCAAAAAAGAATATTTAACAGAAGAATCATAACTTTATGACACTATTTACATATTGAGTACAGCTTTAATTTCATTCAAGGGAGAAATTTTGAGTGTAGTCATATTCAATGGTGGGGATAACAGCTTGCATGAATTTCAAGAAAATGATAAGGTACATGTGAACTCCAAGCTCACCACCACCTTCGGTAACTGTATGGATAATTTTCTTCATGACTTCAGCATGTCTGTAAAATATAAAAATACAATGTACAGTAAATTTGTCTAAAGATTACAAAATTAGAGAGCAATAAACTACAGTAAAATCCGGCATATAACACGCACTTTGAACACAAAAGACAAGATCAAAATTTATGGGTGCAGGTTATACGCCGGGTATAAAAATGAGAGCTTTAAAAATACAAAAAGATAAGCATAGAAAAATATTATACTTCTACATACTAGATTGAAATACTGTTTATTTAAAAGAAATGACATTCCTTATGAACTTAAAGGGTTGTAGTGCTAGAAGTACCTTTTTTTTCTTCTAAAGCTTAGAATAACACCTTGAATTAAAGACTACAAAACTTAATAACATTGTGCATGTACATTAAAGATTTCTGCGTAAATAATGAGGTGTGCATCAAAAGGCGAGTATACCTAAAAATCAAAAATTGCAGCTTGAAAGTCTAGGTGGACGTTATACGCCGGATTTTACGGTACAAGCAAATTGTGATAAGGAAACGTTTATTGATATTTATATTAGTTTATAAATGATAGAAGACCATTGATCCAAATTAAATTAGGAGCCATTTTCAAAACTTTTAAACTTAAATCCTTAAAAAAAATAACTTTAATTACTTGCATAGTAAAATAAAATTTAAGCAGTTTTATTTAACCTTTTAAATGCTGCAATATGATCATAAAGTAACACAAACCATTGATCAGATAAAAATCAAAATAAAACTAAAACATAACTGTAAAAAAAAAGTGTATAATATATTCTACAAATGGAATATTGGTGAGTAACAATGTGTGTATGAGTGAGTTTGTTCACATAATTTCAATGTCTAAATTCAAAACTTGATTTTTATGCAAGATTTTTAAAAAATAGATTGTGAATTTTTATTGTTATTTGGAAATAACTCAAATTAATCAAAAAACTATTTTGTCCCTGGCAAAATTTCTTGGTTTCAACAAGCTCATGTTTTGAATAATTGGTTGCCATAGTAAGCATTGTTAAGTTATTCAAATTTCCTTTTATTTTAAAGATTCTTCAGGGAATATGTGGAGGGGGGGGGAGAAGGAAAGGCTATGGGGGAATTAAGTAGATCAGCAACAAATTTTTTTGTTGACAGATACTAAAAGCTCTAACACTCAGGAAATTTTCTCCATTCTTCTAAGTTCTGTAATCAAAGTAAATCTGAATTAAAAAAAAAAAAAAAACTTTTCAATACCAATTTTCTGTTTGTGGAACATCCTAATTTCTTACCCCATAGTAAAAACAATCTTTTCTTATAACAGCTTGTAGAATAATTTTTCTTAATCATTATTATAAATTATTGTTAATAATTTACCCCCCAACTCTAACTGAATTATATATAAACCGGAGGTCTTTAAAATTTTCAACTCATGGAACCCCTAAAATTTGAAGGTGCTTTCGTGGAATCCCTAGAATTAGAAAGTATTTTCATGGAACTCCATTCCATACACATACTTTGAAGAATATATCTCAAAATAAAATTTTAAGTAGATCAACATGATATTGGCACTCTATGTAGAGGCAATTAAAAATGTATTAATTTATTATTA
This sequence comes from Trichonephila clavata, assembly GCA_019973975.1. Lineage (NCBI taxonomy): Eukaryota > Metazoa > Arthropoda > Arachnida > Araneae > Nephilidae > Trichonephila > Trichonephila clavata. Next base: position 66,210 of record BMAO01003929.1, on the reverse strand, counting down.
GAAAATTATAATTCAATTCTTTAAATATACTTTATTTATTAATAATATTAATTTGTGATTCAAGCATCGCCTATCCATGCATTATATTTAGTAACTCAGATATGTGATTGTTTTTTTTTCACATAAACAGTCAAAGTCTAGGTCTATTGAAATTAATTGCAATTGCATTACATATTCAGAGTTTTATTTTTTATACTTTGTTTTTGAAGCCACTTATGTTGAGAAATATATTTTACTTAAACGCAATGTTAAAATGTTCTTAGCTGAGTGAGAAATTCTGTGTATTTTGCATGAATTTGCAACCTAAAATTTTGAAGCCGTTTTTGCTTAATTAAGATTTTAACATCGAATCTGTTGATGTGTTGATAAGTTGTTTCCTCTCCATTATAGGCCTTCTTTTTCCCACCAATGCAAAAAGGTACATTTTTCACTAGAAGACTATTTAGTTCTGCAAGACATTGTGCTAACTAACAAGTATAAAATTATCTTGTGGAACCTTAGAAAGTAAACAAATAGAATGTTCATAATCTAGTAGGAAGTATATATATAAAAGTAAAATGTTTTAATACTCGTTTATAAAAGTTTAAAAAGAGCTGCAAATAAAGTTATTATATATAAATAAAAATTTTAGTTTTAATGAATAGGATGAGCTTTTGATATTTGTAACTATACTAACTTCATAGAGAACATGAATTTATTTTGTGTACATATAAATTTCTTGATTTTTTTTTATTGTCACTCATGGAAACCCTGGTTATGCTCTGTGGAACACAGTTTGAAGACTATTGATATAAACCATTGATTGAATTTTTTCTCAACAAAAAGCAAATAGATGAATAATTGTTTCCACCGAGTCACTTTTTATTCAAGCAATATTAGATTAATGTTAAAAAATTAATCTCCATTTTCTTTTTTATATAACTTTTATGCAGCAATAGAAATAAAACCATTAATTTCCCAAAACTTTAAAATCGATGTTTCATTCATGGAACATTGGTATATACAAAGTCAAAAAAGATAATATGTATAACATATACATGAAAAAAAATTAACTTGAAATACTAATAAAAAATGGACTTTGCACCTTAAAACCCTAATCAAATGTGATGGGAACATCACATCTTATTATCCAAACTTCAAACTACATGTGAAGGTGAGATTTTTTCTTTCTTTCTGTTGTTATATTTAACAAGTAGAAAACCTCTCAAATCCATTAAAATTTTAATATAAACTCAAATGATATACATAAACTGAAAATTCTTCCTGATTAAGTCTTCTTATTAAAATCCCATAAATTTTGGCTAAGCAAAAATAGAAAAGTAGTTTCTGTTCCTCAGGGAGAAGACAAAGAGCACCAAGTAGTTCAAACTACAATATATTTTTAAAAAGATTTGTAAATTTATAACACTTCAGTAAGTGAAAATCCCAGATATAGGATGCTTACATCTTGTGTTTTAATTGTATATGCTTATGTAAATTGAAAATTTTTATTGTATTTAGATATAAGGCATATTTTATATGCATATTTTTAATTAAGTAGGTTTGAATTTACAATAAATAGCATACATAAAATGTTAATTTTTAAATTATTTTTCTAAGCAATAAATAGCACCTAATTGAAACCAGCATAAACTTTACAGTAAGTTCAATTAAATGCAGACACAAATAATAAAAATATCACACATATATGTGTAATATGCAAATTTTGTGGTTATCTGTATTGTTCAATATATAAAAAGGATTAAAAAATTAAGTCATGACTACAGAATTACAAAAATTATTTTGATAAAACTTAGCTAGAAAATTGCATATGTTATCTTTAAAACTGGTTGCCTAATAGAGATCCAGACAAAATAAAAAACAAAGGACTTAAATTTTACTGATGAAAAAAATAATTAGATTCTTTCTCTAAATGTATTTCTAACAAAACTTAAGGCCTTTAACATGGCATCAGGGAGGTGTCATTTAATTCAGTGCACCCCAACCTTTTAATGGCCACGGACCGGTCAGACTTTGATAATTTTACAATGGCCTACTGAGGGAAGAACATTTATTGTTTTGATTTGTGTTCACACATGCCTTCAGAATAAAATATAGTTACACCAAAAAACGAATATAAAGCAATTTAACCTGGAATATAAAGTGATTTCCATAGAAAGACACAAACCTGAGAGAAAGACCCCCACAGTATATAAAATTGTAATAATTAAATGTTCTTTAGGCAGGCCGGTACCATCTGATCCACAGACCAGTACTGGTCTGTGACCTGGGGGTTAGGGGACCACTGACTTAATTCATATGCTATTCCAGACTTCGTCATCTCTGAGTGAGTGAATATTAACATCGCACTGTTCAGTTACACAAGGGCTTTTGATGATGGATCTCGTAATTTTGAACCATGGTCAAATGACGAGGACAACACCTGAGCCGGCACCCCACTCTCCTACACACCACACCAATGAGAGGATGTTTGAGCTCTCGATATATTTAACACGCATTGCTCTCCTACACTGAGGGTCTTTAGTAGTACTGGGCTGGAATTCGTCACGTGCCAGCCACGATCCAATACCTTGACCACTCGGCTACCGCGGCCACACGTACATTGATTCTGCTTCATTTCTGATGTTCAAGGTTTTTCTTGCTTCTCAATGATACAGGAAATTCACACTCCATGGAATAGGGAAAGCATTAATTAAACTCTGTTTTATTTTTTTAAGTCAAGGGGGTTAAAATTGCTTTTGCCAAATGTATGAGAACCTGAACTAAAATCAAAGCACATTTTTAAACAGAAAAATGCCCCTTGAAAATTTATAATATTGTAATTCATAAATTTGTTTATAATAAAGCATTTTTAAAATTTCAAAATATTCCATAAATAACCAATTTTTAATTTTAACATGTAAACAAATAGCTCATTTAGCATCACAATATAGAAGAAAAAAATGTAAAACTCATTTTATACTGAAAAAAAAAGTTTTTCAACTCAGATAAAAATGAGTAGTATGATAAAGTTAGTGACTGTCTATAGTAGGGGGTCCTCAGCCTTTCATGTTCGAGGGCCCAATGAATAAATTTACAATGACCCGTTAGCCACACAAATAAATTCAACTGTGATCCGCAGGCCACACTACTGTTAAAAAATATTGTAGTCAGGAAATTTATATAAAATAAATTATAGTTTAAAAAAACTAAAAAACACGCTTTTATACTGAATCAAACTAAAAAGTAAAAAAATAATTCTTATATTAAGAATTATTTTTTTACTTTTTAGTTCGATTCAGTATAAAAGAGTGTTTTTTAGTTTTTTTAAACTATAATTTATTTTTCATTTTTTAGTTCGATCTACAATAAAAGAGTGTTTTTTAGTTTTTTAAACTATCATTTAATCATTGTTGAATTTATCCTTTAGTTTAATATTTGAAGCTGGAATTACGTGGCTGCTGGAATTAGTCTTGCTCTTCAATGGATATTGATTGACGGGTCTGACGGGTATTTATTCTCTCCGTTTACAGGTCCTCGCATGAGTCCCGTATAATTATATTAGATTCTGTCTCTATAGAACAGGTCAAAGAAATAAAATGTGTGGAAGAAGAAAAAGTTAGAATTAAAAAAAATTTTAATGTATCATGTTTTTAAAAAGGACTTTAAAAAGTATAAAATTCCTCCTTTTTGTTCTTTTTCTTCTTCTTATTTCACATTTTTATGCATTGTCATCCACTTCTGAGATATGGTCCAAATTTCAAATCTCTAGCTCATCAGAAAGTCACACAGTTTAAAATCAATTACAAAATTCCACTCGCACAGACAGTAAAGAAAACGAGTTAATAAAAACATGGTAATATTAAGTGTCAATCGTATTATCACCTTTTAAACGTATTGCTATAATGTTAAATCGTATCATCACTTCCAAAAGCATTGCTTTATAAAAATAAAAAATATTTGGCAGTTAGAGCATAAATTATTTTTTTCACATCAAGGCTTTTTTTTTATTTTCATTTTCAGAAAAATGTTTATATTATAGTAAGCAATTGATAACACACACCCACCCTCCGCTTTCTCACATACAGAACACTTTTTTTGTTTTATTTTTATAAACCACACACACAAGTGTATTTTATACTTGCATATAAATAGCTTTAAATTAAAAACAATTGCTGTAGGGTTAAACCTTTTTCTTTTAGTCACCAAATCTGGAAATGGTATTTGGAATTAGTCGCCAAATCAGAAAATGGTGCATGGAATTAGTCGCCAAATTTGAAAATTGTACATGCAATAAGTTACCAAATCTGGGAGTGGTATATGGAATTGTCACCAAATCTGATTATCGTGATTCCTGACGATCCTGATGAGGACAATGGAACAAAATTATGAAATTGTTGTATTGTCATCGGTCCTTGACAAGTGTGCAAAATTTTGAATTAATCTGAACTTTTTAAGTGGGTGAAAATCGAGTTCCAAGATTCTGTTACATGCAAGTGAAACTTATAAAAGCGTGTTAAAAAGGGAGGTTTGTTTGAAATGACTACTACTGATTCTGAGGGAAGAGATGGTGTCAACAAATTAGTACATATACATAAAAAGCAGTTTCAAAAAAATTAAATGGAAGTCAGATTAAAATACTTTGGGGGCAAACCTGTTAAAGATAAGAGTTCCACCTTTTTTTCTAAAAATTTGAGATTTTATGTATAGTCTGATTTTTTTATATTTAAAATACAGTGAATTTTTTGAAAAATTCATCATTTTCAGAAAATTTTAACTTAAATGGAAATCAAACATATGCGTGAAATGTTTTAAATATCAAGGATAACAGTGAAAATGGCATTCTTTATAAAAAAAAGCAGACAAGGCCTTTTTTTTTTAAATTGGCTCAAATTCAAATGAGAGGCCACTTAAATATCTTCAGTGAACCATTCGTGGTCTGTGAGCCATGGGTAGAAGATCCCTAGTCTACAGGATAACAAAACCAGAATATAATATTATTGATGGAATACTTTAATTTATGAAAAAAATATTCCGAATTCAGGCCCTATTCCTTAACATTCAGCAAAAACATCCTTAATTAAATGCAAGACATACCTGCAAGGATGAACAGATGCTCTTGGTGGCCCAGGTAAATGTGGGTGGCTTTCCATAGTTACAGTCTTCTTGGCATGATCTTGGCTAATATCATCATACATTTCTTCAATGGTCAGAGGTTTACGATTCTAAGCATATGAAATTATTTTATATAACATTTTTGTCATTTTTTAAAAACTAATTACATTATATAAAAAAGATGTTTACCAAGATTTCCATACCTTATTTGCATACAAATAAAAGTGTCTAAAGGACATTTCATTCCTTTTAAAATACAAATTAATTTCAATAAATAAAAAAAATTAATAATTTTTTTAAAAAAATAGTTACAACTACTTCATAACAATTATTATAACAAGCTTATCATAAGATTAAACTTACAGATATAAGTAATAAGCTTATGTAGTTATTTTTAACATGTGCAATTGAACTGTTAATTAAAAAAATTGTTTTAATTAAAAAAATGAAATAAGTTAGTAATAATTAAATATGAATTATTAAATTTTGCCAATCACAAAATCAGTTTTTATAAAGCAAAGAAAACTTGATATAGATTAAAATATCAACCACATCCATAGAAATATTTTTTTATATATGCCATCTTCAAAAGGAGTTTTGAACGGAAAAATATAATTTCAAAATAAAATAAATGAAAATATATTCATCGATTCTTATTAAAAACAAATAATACTAGAAACTAACAAGTGAGCATCACAAAAAATTTTCATGTTGTTAAAATTTTTAAAAAATTCAAGCAGGAGTTGCTCCAAAATTATTTAATTTATCATTATAGAAAATTGATTATTATTATTATTTGAATTAGATAAAAAAAAAATCCTTATAAGTTAGTTAATAAAAATAAAAAAGAACACAAATCATGTTTAAGAATAAATTATGATTACATATTAATACTAATTGATTTTGTAAATTAAACGTCAACTGTTACTTTTATTTACATGAATTATAAGAATTGAAAATAAACACTTTAGAAATGAATTTATATCAGTCATTATATAATTCTTGTGTATTATGAACATTATGTAACATAATTCTCAATAAAACCAGTTACATATCATAAAAATTTGAAAGAAATACTCAATGTTTATCCATGTTAACTGCTTTAAAGATATTTAAGCTTTTATATAAACTAAACTCAGTGGTGCAACAGCCCATAGAGGGCCAGGTCTACTGTGCCCATCTCAATTTTCATGACCTTGGGCACTGAGGTGCATGAGCACATATTCCTGTCAGGTGGTCAGTCTGACACAAAACCTCCAGTGTTTAGTTCTCAAGCAAGCTTTAATTATCGACCCCCTGACAGGATGAAAGGCTGAGACAATCTTGCCCAGCCCAGGGCTTGAACCTCAGACTTGTGGGATGGAAGAGCGATATACTACCACTCAGCCACTGGTCTTTATAATCTATAAGCCTGTATATATTGTAAGGTATGGTGACATAGTGGGCATTCTGAATGAAGACTACCAGGAGGAGATATACAAAGCTAGAATTCTGGACTTTTACAGAACATGGCTGATGATATGTGCACAGTTTGTACTGCATTTTGACTTGTTCATAAACTATATTGATGGTGTCAGTCATCTTGTATTCATATTAAATTTAACAAGCTAAATTCAATTTTTGTGGATTGAGAGACATTTATGTTGACTGCTGGTCACAATCCATACTATATATATTAAAAGGATTTTTAAAAAAATCCAGATTTTACACCTTGTTTATTAAATTATTTCATAATTAATAACTTTTATAAATACCTCATCATATCCAAACAACCACAATCTTGGTGTTTGATAATATTTATCATAAGTAATATTCAAATCATATGTTCTTGTTGCAACAATTCCTCCTTCAGCACCAGGTGGAATAACATTTTCTTGAGTTTCTGTAGGCTTAGCAGATATGTCTAAGGTTGCCTAATAAATCAATGGAAACATAGATAAAATAATCAGCAAATATTTTCCTAAAGATAAGAATTATGATTCAAAAAAAGAATTATATGTGCTTTAACTAGAATATAATATATATTTATTTTAAACTTACATTTAACATGTTTATCTTATGGATATAAAACAAGCATCTTTGAAACTAGTTCTATTCATTAACATATGTATTTGCCCATTCGTAATTTTTCTTATAGATTGAAGAATTACATTTGATGAATGATGATTATTATATGAATGATGATGTCTCAAGTTAATAAACTATGCATATTCCATGATTCACAGAAACTAGTAGAACCATACACTCAGTTACTTTGATTACAACTCACAACATACATCTTACATATTAATAAAAAAGATTGATCTCTGATACAAGTTCTTATATATTAAGCAAAAAGTTACTTTTGGAAAAATTTACACCAAATGTAGTTTAAAAAAGTAATAAATAGTTTAAAAATAGTGTCAAAATATTATGTGCCTATTTATAGAAAATAAAAGAAGACGAATAAAAGTAAAATACACAAATTTATTCAAATTTAGTAAGTAGTTATATTAATTTAGATTTTCTAGTGTTGGTATTAATTAATGCTATAAAATCAAGAAAAAAATATTTTTATAACATACAATAATTCCAAGGATTGAATATATATGTGTTATTGGACAAAATTCTAAGAATTATTTACCCACTAGATTACGATGTGCTTTACTTTTACTGACTGAAATGCGCTAATTTTTTATTAAAAATGTAATCTAACCCTTAAAAAGGTCTGTGAAACAGTAGAATAAGTGAAGACTTGTTAAATGAATTTAAACTTGAAATTAATACTACAGAAATTTCAAAAAAGTACTGCATTAGGAAAAAACATTTACATCCAAAATGGTTGTGGATGCTTTAAAAAAATTTTCAGTTGGAACTGAAACCAACACAATCCATCAGACAATACCTGGTTAAGCAGATCCAATCTAAATATCAACGAATTTGATTCAATAATTCAATGAAATCAATTTTTGTTTAATGCGTCAAATGTTTGCAGAAAAGTTCAGAGTAAGTGACGAAGCAACACAGAAGCATTTGCACAAAATATGAAGAAGGAAATTATGTAAAATGAGTATAACCACATATTGCAGTAGAGACTAGAACAAAAATTATGCATTCATAAGGTGGACTTTCTCCATCTTCCTCATTCCCAAGAAATATTTCCATCACAGAGAATTAACTATTTTTATCTTTAAGCCAATCAAATAAATGGTAAAAAGTTTAATAATGAGGAATTAAGAAGAGAGGTGCTGACATTTTTTTAAAAATAAAAATAAGTCTTACAAAAATATAATTTTTGTACATTAAATTCATATTTGGAAAGGATTACTGAATGGAAGGTTGAATATTTTGATGAATGAAATTATTTTTTTTCACTCAGTTCAAAACAATAAGTTACCTCATATTACGACCTGGATTTGAATAAATGTATTTTTGCCTACATTATGTTTATAAATGTTAGATTTTACTAATTTTTCTTTCACAAAAACCTCAAAAATTTAAGAGCATTTCTGCTGAAGAGATAACTCATGATATTTACATGGTTAAAACATTTTATGATATTTAAATATTTTCTATTAAAACACTACATCAATTTAATTTAACCATAAATGACAAAACATTACTTATTTAAACATTTTTTTTTATTTCTAATGGGCTGCAGATTGATCTTTTACCATTGCAGACCTAGTACATTCTCCGGAAGCTGGTTTCTCTTATTTGTTTACACTAATTCATCGTAAAAAAATAATAAGCTATGCCATTATTTTTGCTCAAATATAACAAAAATTGTTCACCAAAAAAAAATGGAAGTCTGATCCTAATTAAAATCTTTAGTTTTAATACTAAACATGGATTTATAACACTTATATTTTAAAAAGAAACATTCAGATTTTTATGTTTATTTTAAAAGCTTTTTTTACGTTTAAAAAAATATAAAATATATAAAAGTACTGTTAAAAGCAAAATAACATCATGTTACTTAAATTTAAACTTCATAAGTAGACCAAATAGGACAGAAATGAGTTAATTTTATTTTCTTTTAAACATTTACAAGTTAAATAAAGCTATTTTCATTTAAATATTGTTTGGAAAAAAAATCTGATTTTAGAAAAAGTACAGAAACCTAACAGCAAATAATTGATTTTATTATTTTTGGATAACATAGAATTAATAAGATTTAAATTTATTTGCAATTCAAGGTGCCTTTATTTTTCAAAAGAAAGGAAAAACAAAGTACAGTTGAAGTGGTACAAACATGAAAAGCAACATATTTGTATAATTAGATTCACTACTGCGAAGGGAATATTGATGAATAATATCCTATTGAGAATATAATATACAGTATTTTTCTAGTGTATAACATACACTTTTCACCTGAGAAACTGATCTTGAAAATAGGGTATATTTTATAGACCATTTTTATATGTGTTAATTTTATCTTATTTAAATAGTTTGTATTTTTAACTATAATATACTGTAAAATCCAATGTATTACGCCAACTGGTGTACAACATGCACCTATACTTTCAAGCCACATTTTTTAATTTTTAGGTATATTCGCTGTATAATGCGCCCCCCTTTTTTTAGAACAAAACCTGAAATGTATGTAAGCATAACTCATGTTGTGAAGTCATTTATTCGAGGTATTTTCCCAGGCTTTTCAATTTTGAAAGAAAAAAACAGAATCTACCCTTGAGCTACAACCCTTTTAGTTCATAAGGTATGTCCTTTCTTTTAAATAAAAAGTATTTTGTGAAAAAAGTCTAATTTTTTTTAATGCTTATCTCTTTTTTAATTTTTAAAGCTACCATTTTTATACCTGGTGTATAACTTGAACCCATGAATTTTGATCTCCTTCTTTGTGTTAAAAGTACATGTTATATATGCCAGATTTTATGGTAATTATCTTAATGATCAATGGCATAATGTAGCTGAGAATATTTTTGTTTTATATATATGTTACTGTATAATTCAGTTATTTCACAGAATAACTAGGTATTTCATGAAATAACTTGGCAAGTCAGTTAAAGTAAATGATAGGAAAAAATTTCACACTTTACATAGTTATTCTATGAAATAACTAAGGATAGACCATTCAAGAGAAAAATAAACAACTTAAAAGATATTTTATAAATTAACTGATAAATAATAAGCGAAAGCAGATGATATAATTTATTATTGCTCATACTGCTAACATTATCTAAACAGAAGGGGGGGATAGCAAAAATTAGTATATTTAAATATCAACAAAAATACATGCTGGGAAGAAAAACTGCTTCTTCGTAGAAACATTGTGTAAACTTTTTAAAACAAAAATGTAAGATAATATTAATTTAAATCTTATGAGATACCTTTATTTTACTTTTTATTATTTATTAGAGCAATGATCGCTGTGAGGACACTTTGGATTGGACTGCTTATTATTTTTGAAACAAACATACTGTTTGGTGTTACAAATTTTTTTTTTACACAAGCACTTTTTAAATCCTTGTCCAGTACCACAACTTTGAGCTGTTGCAACAGATCAAAGGGTGTGTCGACATTTGAAACTTCTTCAATGGATATTAATTATCGCTGACATATACTGAACTGATATCAAGCGTACAATTGTTTTATTTGGCCATCTCTAGTTTCTAATAGGAAAAATCCTTCCCAAAGCAGCTAGAACCGGTTCAAAGAACTTTTGATTGCCATATTTCATACTTTAACAATCAAGTAATCATTATTCTATAGAATACCTAGCTAAATCGTAAAATTCAATAATTTTATATACACTAACTGACTTGTCTAGTTATTTCATGAAATACCTAGTAATTCTATGAAATAACAGATTTCACACTTTAACGATGACATATATATTATACATTTATAACATTATATATAACTACAATAAACTGAAATCATTCTTAAAGAATAGCAAATTTTTAAAAAAATATTCAGAAATCCTTTTTTTAAGAATTGCAGAGAAAGAGAAACAAGTTCATAAATAAAAATACCCCTTCATGAAATCAATGCAAAGTACTTGGATTTTTATATGTACAGACACCCCACTCAATACTAATGCACAATACTTAAAATTTTGTAAGCAATTCAGAACAAACAATGGTAGTCATAAATATAGATCCCTTTTGGGGGGAGGGAGAAAGTAAATTTTCTTAGTATTACAAATAAAATTCTGTTTTTAAACAGTCTAAAAGACTTGAAATGGAAATATTTAATTCAAAAATTTATATGTATTATTAATAATTGATATTTATTAAATGGAAAATTTGAGCAACATATTTAACTCCTTACATTGTTGATACATAAGAGAAATAAAACACTTTTTTTTCAAAAAGAGTTAGGGTAAATAGAATTTATCTATGAAGAATGCTTCATACTAATCAATTAATACAAATTTGAAGTAAATAAGCAATGGTATTTTTAAGCAAAAATAGGAACAAATAAAATCTGGTTCCCAAATCTACTAATTTGTAGTTTTATAAATGTGTGTGAAAAATATAAATCATCACGTGTAATAAATAAAAAAAATGCTTTAAAATTTTTTTTTTTAACCTGTATACAGAATCCTACCTAAACTGAATAATATTGTACCTTTATAAAACTTTTAAGAGAATGAAAGAAGTAATGAAAAATATCATTTGTATAAAGATCAAAATTAAAAAATTTAATGAATGCTAGAAACTCGCTTACCTTATCATTTGATTCTAACATTCCACTTTGCATGAAATCATCCATATCTAAAGCTTCCTCATCGTCATCTTCATCATCATCTTCCTCTTCCACTGCTTTACTGACAGGTTTTGACTCGGAAACCTTTCATTAAAAGTAAAACTTATTGAGAAAAAGCTTACATATTTTCTGATTCATAGTTGTTTACTTACTATCTAAACATTAGGAAAGGAAATATGTTATTGCAAAACTAATTTTAGGATTTTATGCACAAAGAATACTTTTTATGATTTATATGATTGGTTTATTAAATACTAAAACCAATTATATATTTTCTTCATAAAACTTAGAAGAATGAATTATCAAACAAAGGAATCAGAATAGTATAATTATTGTCTTTTGTACTTAATACATTATTCATGTATTTCAGTCCTTTGGAAGGTTTAATTTTCAGAAGCTGTTCTGCATGTTACAAGATAGTAAATACTATTTCTTAGAAAAAGATATAAAAAAAATTGTTTTCCTTTTTGCTTCAATATCTAATATTAAAAAAATAAAAATAAAATTTAATCTTTTTATTTAATTTTTTCATGTTAACATATAAGGATTATTAATATATTCATACAATTTATATAATGTATTAACAGAATAATTTTTTTAAATTTCAGTTCTTTTTAAAAAATGAGATATTTTGGTTAATTATCAATAGATTATTCCAGATCTCATCTATCAATCTACATTTTAATTAAAATTGTATGAAATTTAAACACATTTTTAGGCATAACACACTTTTAACTTATTTTTGCAAGTAATATTTTAAGTAATTTCTTAAATAAAACTTTAATTTTTTTTTAATTTAATACTTTTTTAAAGTAAACTAATAATATTTTATATTTTTTTGGAAATTCTTCTGCATTTTATTAGAAATTTGAATAAATACAATTTATTTACATGCATAAAAAAAGCACATACTTACATTTGGTTGAACTTTCATTTCATGAACCTGATCAGCAATGGCAGCAATAGCACTATCTAAAATCAAAATAATAACTTAAATTTAATTTTTTCGCCCATAAAAATCTAACAGCATCTGAAACAAGACAATTTGTTTTGTTTTTTCATTATGTACGTAGAATCTGAAGAAGGGAAATTATTGCTTGAGAGGTCAATCATCATCCATGACAACATCATGCTACTGTGTTTTTGGTGTCTGTTTTCTTTTTTCTCAATGATCAAAAATTAGCAGCAGAAATCATATGATATGCTTTTAAAAAGGCTTATAGATAGCTTAAACGCTAGGGAAGTATGGATGGACAAGAAACCAGCAAAGGCATACATTTCTTCATTTCATCCCATAAACTTTTTACTTTTCCCACTAACTTCTAACAGCCTGGTAGTCTACAATCCACAATGATAACTGAATACCACACACAGTCAAACCTCTCACATCGAACAATCTTCAACAATATTTCACAATAACTTACAAGTTTTTACAGCATGTTTGGCCAAAGAAGCATCTGGATTCTCCAATAAAACTTATTTGAATTTTCTGTTTGGATCTCAAGGTCTTCAAGTACAAGATTTAAAGCAATTCCAACGAATGAAATTCGCGACTGACTGGCACCAAGCGGGGAATCAAGTGACAACCGTGGCAACATTTGCGCGTGTTATTTATTATCGTGTTGGAACGTATATGTAAGTTGTTGACATTCTTTGTGCACTAATTTTATCTAATTAAAATATATGATATCATTGTATTTTATGCATTATTCTAGTGTATATATTTGTAAGGAAAAACTCTCAACAACTCTTTCATATAATTTTTGTTTTATTCTAATTTATTCATCTAATTAGGTATTCGTCTGCTTCAAATAGTGTTAGCTGGTATATTTATTTAGGTTGGATCCTAGCACCTGGTACACAGCGAATAGTTATTATAATTCTTAATTAATTTAGTAGTTATTAATTATATATTTTTGCACAAGAATGGCTTACAGTATATAGGATCAATATAACTTCTTTTAAAAACCTTCAAACTGTTTGACTATTGAATAACAATTGTATCATTTCTTAAAAAGAACTCACTAATATTATCAAATACAGTGTCAGTTAAGTGTATATAATATTAAAAAAAATGTCTGTTTATAATTTTAATTCATAATTCAAAGTCAAGAGAAAATATTTATTCTGAAGTAAAACAATGATGATAATTTGTGAAAGGAATGTTTACAAAAATTAAATAAATTTTTCTTTGATTTTTACATTTTACAAATTATTGATTTCTACATTATTAATAATTACTCTTTACTGTTAAAAATTGATGTCATTTCTTTCTTTAAATTAAAATAAAATATTCTTAAGGGGAATGATACCATCGTAAAAGGCAACAATTTTTAGAAATGATCAAATTTAATTTGATGATTTGTTGTTATCTTATTTTTTTGAAGTACATGTTAAACTTGAAAAAACTTTTGTTTCTTGAAGCCTGTGTATATAGAATATTAGGTAATATAAAAGTTTTAGATAAATGTAGATAATTATCTTTTGGTAAAAGTGTTTTTTTTTCATCACCTTTTTCCCCCCTATTTTGTACATAAAATATTAGAGTTGATATGGTATTTATCCTGTGATGAAAATGAATTTTTTTAACACTATATTTACATCAAGTTTGCCTATCTACACTTAAAATACGAATGAATATTTTATTTTACTGTGGAACAGTTACTGGATGAAAATGAATTTTATTTTTACAAAGTATTGCATATAAATACTTTATATATATGTATGTGTTTTACAATATTATGGAGCATTTAAAGATTTTTAAAATGTTTCCAATAAAATAACATTCTCCATCTTTGACTGTCTGATTTACTTAGTAATTATTCTTTAAAAATGTTTGGAATTTTTTTTTTAGAAATTATTGTCAAAAGTAATAAAAGAAAATACTATTTCATTTTTTAGTTAAAGAAATGATTCATATTAATATATAATTTTCAGGATATATTCATTGTAATGTGATTATTCGTTATTATGAGTTATTTAATTGCATGTAAAGTACATAATCAGGGCTAATAATTAACTAAATGATTATAATGAGTTATTTCTACATGTATTAACAGTTTTAATACTTTTCTCTAAGTTGCAGTCACTATAACAAGTGCTCTTTAAGCACATTAAAATTAATAAAGAGTTACCTTCAGTCATGCATGTGTACAGAATGCTTAAATGCTCTTGTTATATTAAGCATCGAAAAAAAAATTGCATAAAATTTTAACTTTTCTGGAAAAAAAATGCATTAAATAAACATGTGTTTGTAATTTTACTCATTAGTACAATGTTTTGCAGAACTGAATTAGTTTTCTATTGGAAATTGCACTTTTATATCTGGGTTACCAAATATAATGCATGGGTATGCGACACTTGGATCACAAATTAATGTTATTAATGCTAGTATGAACTATATTAAAAGTTTGCATTACAATTTTTTATGACAAATTGAATACTTTTTTTTAATTGTCTTTGTATAAAGTGACTTTAACATGTTGATCTACTTTTTAAAAATTATTATACAATATTAAGGGAATGTTTCATCAGAAAAGGTGCAATAATTATCAAAAATTCAATTTAATTATCTTTAGTCTTAAATATATTTTTCTTCTTATTGAATTACATATAATTTATAAAAAAATAATAGTATGATTTATCTATAAACAGTATAAGGCTCCAAAATATAAGTTAAACTTGTAAAAAAATTTTTTAAATTTACTCCTTTAAGCTGTTTATCTCATATTGATAAACAATATCCATTGCATTTATCTGTTGATGAAAATGCATTTTATTTTTACAACACAAGGATTGAAAATAAGAAAAAATTCAACACAATATATATATAAATGAATAGCTAGATAAAATTTCCATTCACAATTTCTACTAGTTATGTCTCTTAACCGGGTACTTATGTTTAACGTTAAATACTCCAATTCCATTTCTTGCAAACTTAAAACTTATTTGAAGAAATGTACTCTCTCTCTCTATGTTATTTTGTTATCACTAATATGAATGAAAAGTATCCCTTTACATATAAGTATATTTAAACATTTAAAAAAAATGGAAGATAAAATAACATCAGAAAAAAAAAATACAGAATTCTCTCTGAAATTAAACGTTTGAAAATATATTAATAAAGATTAAAATCATTATTACATCAACAAGTTACCAAAATTTATTATGAATAAATTGAGTTCCATTCTAATCAAAATCACAGTTTCTACTACTTACAAGAAAGTTAATTAACTAATTATAGCATTGTTTTACCAGGACAACCTTACTCAAAAATAATCACCCCTTAACAATAATTTTGAAAAAGATTTTCTGTATTTCACTTCGCAATAAATATAAAATTGATCCAAATACTTTTCTTGGGTCAATATTGGTAAGTAACTCATGCAACAAATTTATTCAGGACTTATAAGCAGGATAATGTCAATATACATGAGTCTTTTAGACTTTTATATTTATGTAAAAATAAATATAATGATATAAAATAAATCTAATCTATAATGATAAATATTCTATATATTGTGCAAACACCAATATAAATGCATATTTGTTATAAATAGTAAAAAAATCTGTACATCTCTCTCTCTGTGATAGGTTTATACCACACAGTCAAACTCTGAAAAACAGATGCGTTAATCAATATCGCACAAATATGTTACAATTTTTATTTTTTTGTAAAAGAAATATGGATTAAAAAATGACTATTTTATTTTGATCATGTAGTTGTGAGCAAGACTCTTATTTTCAATATATAGATGCAAATTTATTCTATTATACACATTTTAGTTTTAAAACTTTAATGCCTTAATTTTTTACCATATTTGTAATTCAATTCTTGATAAATTACATCTTTTGTCTGAAATAGTGCAGCGAATAAAGACTTTCAAAATGCTGCACAATTTTTTTACGTGTAATTTTACAAATGTTAAATGATCATTTTGATTTCTAATGTTTGAAAGTGGTACTTGATTCATCATTTAGTGTAAACATTAATGAAGCTGTAGTAAATTAAGATATTTTTCCATTTTTGTAGTGAATACTTCTCAAAAATGTTTTTTCTTTTCTTTTTCCCAGTAATATAGTAAAATTTTAAAGTAAAATAAGCTTAAAAAATACTTGTTTTTGATAAGACATGTATGGTTACATATCAGATTCTTGTGTTCTAATTTTAGATAATTAAATACTTAAGTACCTCTGTTACTACTCTGAAGATCCGTAAAATACGTAAAACTTAAGTTAATTAAACATTATATGTTCTCAATATGACTTCATTTAAAATAAACAAAAATTTGCTTAAGTTAACTCACATATTTTACTTTCTTATGTATGTTCTCTATATGATTTTATTTAAAATAAACAAAAATTTGCTTTGAAGTATTTACATGCTTGTGAAAGTCTACATCTCTCCAAAATCCTTTTTGAAGAGGTTTCTTTCGTGAAGACAAAAATAGTGAGAATAAAGCTTGGTTTAAGCTGGTGTCGGTATTGAAAATATTCTTCAAAGTAATTGTATACATAATAAACAGTGAGGAGATGGTTTATAATCCTCATGTTTTAACATGCTTTCAAAACACTCATATTTTACACTGCTATATGAAAAAATGTGCTTTTTTCCTCAATCATATTTTCCTTTATTGATTGAGCAACCATTTTATCAAAATGAGACATTTTTAAAAGTACAATGTGAAACTGCAATAGCAAAATAGTTCTAGCGATACTAGTAAACAAACCGCAGCGTAATCACGTGATCGTGACGTCACATGAATTTAGTCCATTAAACAGTATTTATGTAAATGTACAAATGTAACCGCATAAATAAATAATGAACCACTTTCTTAATACCAATATGAATGACAATTTTTCAAAAGTAATCTATTTAAAATTAATAGTCAGTATTTGTTTAAAACTCTCAATGAATGCAAAGCATTTTAGATTCTATAATAAGGAAACATTTAATACATCATACATAAAACAATCACCTGCATAGTGATGAGTATCAACCCAACCTCCGTCTTCATCATCGACTTCAAGAAGTTCTTCATGATGCTCAGCATTTTCTATTTCTTTGCATCGTTTGTAGCATGGAACTAAATATTCAATTAAAAATTAAATACATCAGTAAATTGTAAATAAAATAGTTATGGATTTAAAAAAAACCAAGCCAAAATATTATTTTCTTAAAATATCAACCATATTCACAGATTTATTTATTTATTAATCATATATGCAACATATTTTCTTCAGAAATATTATATTGTTGAGGAATATATTTTGCAACTAAGCAAGAAAATATTAAAGAAATCAAGATAAAAGGTGGAAGCTAAAATATAATTAAATATCTTTCTCTCTCTTTAGTTAATCAAAAAAACTTTACTTATTACATTGCAAGAAAAAATTAATTTTGGTACAACATTTTAACTTTCATTTAATATAAATTAAAATAGCCTTTATGATCGGCTACAAAATAGTATACAGTAGACTCTCGATAATTCGAAATTGGAGGGACCAGAGAAAACTTTGAATTATCAAGAGGGTAGGAAAGAACTCAAAAATACGTGAAGATAATTTTTTTAACACATTTAAATTTGAAAATATGTAAAAAAAAAAACAATTGTACATATTTTTAAAAAGTATATACTATACAGAAGATAAAAGCCCTGTATTAAAAAATATATTTATTAAAAAAATTATTAAAAGAATACATACTGTGCATAGTTAATCTTTGACGAAAAAATCAGACTTTTTTTGTTTTATGACATTTAATGTAACATTTTCAGTAGATTTTTCTGGAATTAATGAAGATTGAAAAACATTTGTTTCAACATGATTTGGAAGGGAAAAGTTGCATAGTTTGTTTATTGACACTTTAACTTCTGTCAGATTTATCAGAGTCAACTCCTTAAATTCGTCTTCATCACTTTCTGAGCTATTGTGGTCCAAAGCTAGATGGTCATCAGAGGAGTTATATTACAGGGGAGACAAGCAGAGACAATACAACACAAAACATGTAAGCTCAAATCTGTTTGCTTCAGGACTCTCATGATAGCGAGTGTTCGAATTGCAAAGAGTTTTGTAAGATAACTTCGAATTACTGAGTGTTGTAGTCTGGCCAGCCACAGATTTTACTTCGAAATATTGAGTGTACAAAAACATATTGTTTTAGTTCGAAATAACAAGAGTTTTTCTAGGGGCTCAGCATATACTTCAAATTAGCGAGAGGTTTGTATTATCAAAGGTTTGAATTAGCGAGAGTAGACTGTACCATATTTTAAATTTGTATCAATCTTGTACCTCTAACTATTCATTATAGTGTAATAATGTTTATATTAATTTCATATTATTACAAATTTTATGAAAATTCAAGAAAATAATGCTTAATACATCATATTTAACTTAATGGGATTACTGGGCTTGTTTTTTTAATACTAATTTTCTCAAACCATGCTATCAATAAAGATATTGAAAATGAAACTAACTCTTCCATAGATTCATTTTTTACAACACCAATTGAAAGCAAAACACCCATCTAGTAATATTCACTCACCCAGGAGAAGTAGCCCATAAGTCAGTAGAAGTGAGAGTTTCATCAACATAGCACTATAAAGCTGCACCAAGGCTACTGTCGAAATACCTCATAATCTTGAACCATGATCAAATGATGAGGATGGCACCTGATGCCCCCCTCCTAACTTCGACACCGCACTACACCAATTGGGAGGACATTTGAGTCTACATATTTTACATGCATCGGCCAATTCTGTACAGAGGGTCTTTAGGGCTCAAGGCTCAAACTCATGACATAACAGTAACGAGTCTGTTATCTTGACCCTTTGGCTGCCGCAGCTACACCCATAAGTGAGAGAATCAGCTTTAAGGATTGTATGTGAATATAAATAAGATTTCTGAAGAAGTATCTTCATTATTAAAGTATTAAATACAAGCAAAATTCATCATTTATCCAGTTCATGAATTAATTTAATATTTATATGTATTTTTAAATATTTATATGTAAAAAAAAAAAGATATTTTCATGTAATAATTTTAATATGGAAATATAAAAATATCTACTTTTAATCCCAAAATTGTGACATTTTAAGAACTGTTAGCACCTGTAGGCATTTTTGACATTCATAAATCTGAGTACTCATCATTTTTAAATAATGATGAGTAAATTAAGGCACAGTTATATTTAACACAAGTCTAATGAACGTGAATTTCTTCATGAAAATATAGAACTAGGGACTGCAATACCGATACAGCAGGACACCGAATACTAGTATTTTGAGCCATTTGTACAATTTTGTAAATTGTCTATATGTTCAAGGATTGCCAACATAGAAAAATAGTTTACGTTTTTGTTTTCATGTCTCTATAACAGGCAAAATTAATTAGACTGTGAACATAAAGTTGCATCGTACAATAAAAAAAAGTGATAAAATATGAAAAAAAAAATCAACAAACCAAAATACAATACAGAAATCAGCTACATCCAAAACAATCCAACAAAAAATATTTGAAGATGAGGGATTTAGAGATAAATACTTGGCAAAAGTATATCGTGCATTGCTAATAGTATCACCAACTAGCATAGATGCTGAAAGGTGTCATAGGTGCATAGATGCATTTTTGACAACTGGTAATTTTTGCACAAAATTATGTTCCAGGCTTAATGATAGTAAAATTGATGCATAATGTTTTTTTTTTCCAAAAATTTTTAATAGAGTACCACAGACTGAATAGTGATATTTACATTTTTTTGAGATTTAAATAAATAAGATGTTCCTCTTACGTTTTTGTGATTCTTTATATACTGTAATAATTTATAAGTTACAAATTATTTTTTGTGATATTTACACTCTCTAATAAAACTGGCAAATCAAAGAAACACTTGTGTTTTTTTCTTTTTCAAAAATTTCTACTCCCTGTATTACAACTAGTACCAAGATCTAAAAAATACCAAATACCAGTATTGAACTTTTGGTCCAGTATTGCAATCCCTATATAGAACCATTAACCAACAGGAATTTTAACAAAAAAATTACTTTGTAAATTTAAACATCAGCAAATTATAGCATTTTATACAAGGAACTGTAAAAAGATATACATACAGACACAATCAATCAGCTATTTTAAACTCTTAAATATAATGATTCCTAAGGAGCTATAAGTAGTTATTTCAAATCTACATTACTGTAATGATTTAAATGGGGAATCTTTTAAAATTCTAACTTATTTTCACAACCTAATTTTTAATTATACAAAGGTTGTTAATAGATTTTGCATAAATCACATAGAAATACATAGAAGAAAACTCGTGGTTTACATAAGTGTATCTTACTGCAATAAAAAAAAATAAAAGAGCTTCAGTCAGAAAAAAAAATAATAATAAATTATTCAATACAAATCTGTTTTGTCACAAATTTTAGGCAGAATGTAGACATGAGCTAAGAAATAACACATGCAAAATTACAAGGGTAATTAAGTAAGCTTAACCCTTTTGGGACGAAGGACGTAAACACGTGCATACAGCTACGTCCGGAGGGTTTTGTGTAGTTAAGCCTAAATTGATGTAATCGACATAGATGTCTGAAATATCACTATCATAAAATTTGCAATTAATAGAATAATCATAATACATTATTTGCCATTATCACAACTTGCAGATTCTAATTTAGAATCAATTTTGCATCATTCTGATATTCCAAGTTCAGTTAAACATTTTCGATGCTTTGCCCTTGTAAAAGTAAGAAAAAAATAATTTTGTCTACCAGATCTAATTATCCATTAAAAACTACATTGCAAACCCAAATCAAATACTCTAGCAAAAATAAATCTCTCATCTTCACTATAAACAAGAACCACATGCTCATTTCAAGAGCAGTCATAAAGCATTCAATTTGGAAACATTCCCTTCCCCTTATGTTTATAAAACAAAATCTACATGCAAGTAATATTTCTCTGATTTCGAGAAGAAGGTCAGATCCACATGTATCTCAAACCTTATGGGAATATAATGCAATCTATTACGAAAAAATTGAGCTTAAAAAATGTTCCAAGTGTGTGACTCACATACGGGATGCTAGACTACTGTCAGTGTTTCATGCTGGCTCGAATACGGGAGGTTCGTCCCGAAGGGGTTAAGAAATAGATTATGAACTAATAATTATCAGTTATAACTTTTTATTTTAGTTTAATTAGTTCCAAGAAAATTCTTCCACCAAGATAAAATACTTGTGAAAATGCCAAAAAATATTACTGATCACAGTTAAAATTAAATTTTTACAGTCAAAACAACTTAGATTCTCAAATTTTCCTCTCAAGATAACTTTTAATTACATCTTGAAAAAATCAAACTTTTTGCATTCTTATAAAAATATTTATATATAATTTATAATTGTTTAAACCAAAAACTTTTTGATCAGTAAAATTATTTAAAAAATATCATAAATTATTACCATTTCTGGTCACAAGAAATTGTTTATCTGGTGGTAAATATGGCTTTAGATTTGCTTCATCTCCTTTTGCCCATTGCCATGTTGGATAATGATGAACCAGGTGATCTCCAGCATATACAAACTAAAAATATTTCATCATTAATGCAACAATATGATAATATAAATAAATAAATTCAATAAATTCCATAATAATTTATACATTAAATAAAATAATCACTAGGCAAACACATTATCAGGCTGTTACCAAAAGAGAAGAAAATTTAGAATTTCTTGAATATACATAGAGAGGAAATATGCTAAAATATTAACTGAATTTTAAATAATCACTGAAGAAAAAAAAAATATCTCGGTACTTTTTGTTTCGTTGGGGCAGACAATAAAGTCAACAAAATTATACAACCAATGCCAAATAGAATATTCTTGCTGGTAACCTTTTACCACCACATTTTCAAAACAAGTCATGGTCTTTTCTTATCAGTAACATCTTTTTCATAATACATAAAAAATGTATGAGAAGTAATATTTATTAACATTTTTATGTGCATATTATGTACTGGTCGCCAATAACGCCAACTTGGCGAAATTCTTGCCAGCAAAACGGAAAAGTACCAAACTCTTTTCAAGTTTAAAAATTAAACTTTATTTTATTCATTTAAACTTTTAACTTTAAGGCATTTTTTTCAGAAAGTCAATTGTTGACAGTTCATTTTCCATACAGTTATTTCCGTAATGTCACTTGTGTTGAAACTAATATAATCTATTTACAAATAAATTTTAAAAATAAGAAAGCTACCTCATCTGGAGTTAGAACACCAGTCTCCTTAAATTTTGATTCCTATGAAAAAGAAGAAAAAAATTTAAACATATATATATCAGGTAACATTTAAACATGCTTTTAACTCTTATTTCAAAAATAACATTAAAATTTACTAAAAAAATTCTTTATTTTATACATAGTTAAAATTTTAATATGTTTTTTTAATATACTAGAGACAGTGAAGACAAATGTATGGTTCTCTGATCCACATGGCCGAGGCAACAAAAAATTCAAACAAGTCTTATAAGTCCAAAATCTTGAACAAGAAAATAAGTAATAATGAAGACTTTTCTATCAAACTTCACATAATTTAGTTGAGAGAAGCATGGACAAAACTAAAAAAAGAGCAGGTCAAAAAGAATTTCTGTAACATGTTAAAAGTAAGATTTTTAATGTGACTATGACAACTCTGCTTCTCCTGGTAATAAGGGCAGGAGCTTGCCTGATACATCATGAGTGAGTCAGATAGAGTTTTCTATTACTGCTGGCTTGATATTTTTATATTTGAATAGATTTTGAGGAAGTTCAGAGTATCCATTGAACTCGATAGGCATTTTCTCTTTGCAAAATAATAGCAATTTCATTACTACGCGAGACAAGACCCATTGAGAGTAAATTTTGTATTGCAACAATAGACTCACTGACTTAAGCTCAATACTCAAATACAGGAAAGGAGATCTAAACAGCAAAAGATGTTTCAATTTCAGGAAAATAAATTCAAATATGGAAACCAAGTCAAAATCTATTCTTCTAATCTTAATTTTACTACAGAAAATAAGGCTTTGATGAGACATTATACTTCCATAGGCATAATAAATTAATTTCTATTATTTTCAATATAAATTTGAATTGCTAAACTTGGGATTTGGTTGATGATATCAAGTGCAAGTTGGCAAAGACATCCAGATAATAATGATGAAAAACCTGACTGAAGAGCTTTGCTTCTTTTGGTACTTATGTATTATCGCAACCGTATTGGTGACATAATACGAAATGAAGCATGTGATTACCAATTCAGTGCATACTTTACACGCTAAATTTGAGTTGCCCACTTGGCGAGTTATCTTGAACATTGGCAAATGTTGTGATAACACATAAGTACCCTCTTTTTAATAGTGCATTCTGTTTTCTTAATTCAAGCAGCTTTCTTTTTAACTCCTTCACAGAGTAGTCAAGACTTGTTGGTAGTATTACTGATTCAGAGCTTGACACACCTTCAGGTACCCAAATTACAAGCACAATCTCATGGAATGTTGAAAAACTCAATTATTATTGCTTTTAATTCTGATTTGATCATTTGAGCTTTTTTTCTGTTTTAGTTAACTGGCACTCTTCCAGTGCATTGATTGGCACATAATTTTTTATCATAAATACAAAAATCATGATTCATCACACATTACCATTCTTTACAAGAATTTAAAAACTTCCCAATGCATTTGAAAGTGTCAGCATAAATGTTAATTCAAGATTTCTTGGTACTTACATACTATCAAAATGCCACAAATATTCAAGATAACTCATCAAGTTGGCAACCCCAATTTCACATGTGTTATCTACTCTGAATTGTGGTAACCATATGTTTTGTTTCATATAATATCACCAGGTTAATTTGACATCCTTATATATAATAATAATAATTCAATTAAATTTGGGTATTAAGGCATGAATTATGCCTCACATTACCCAAAACTATAAAACAAAGCCAAATTCTATTCCATTCTTGAGTTTGAAGTGAATTTATTTTATTGGATATGAAATTTAAACTGAACTCATTTATACAGTTCAGACATTAAAAATATTCTACAACAACTAGAGAATTACTTATATACAGCTTGAGAATATTTTGAACTTGGAACAAAATTGTTATTTAAAATGGTATTTTATAATGCTACAATAAAATATAGTTATGTCAAACAAAATTCACATATAAGCATTAATTTAAAAGGTACTTGCATATTATCGCAGCTTATTGGCGACATTATATAAAATGAAGCACTTGATTGCCAATTCAGTGAGGACAATACACAAGAAATTGAGGTTGCTTAACTTGGAGAGTTATTAATTAAGTTGGCCATTATTGGGATACTACATAAGTACCATTTAAACTATAAGTTTAGAGTGGAAGTAGCTTTAATTTCAGATTAAAGCACAAAAATATTGACTCCAACTTTGAAATTATTCTTCTGGTTTTGAGATCAGGGCCGTTTTATTCTTTAGGCACTGTAGGGAACTGCCTAGGGGCCCCGCCATGTTCAGGGGCCCTGTGCTACAGAGAAAAAAATTGACAATGTTTCTTAAACAGTAAAAATTTAATTCAAAATTTCAATGACGATTGTCTTGCTCTGTACATTACATCGACGGTATTTTAGTACATTTCTGAAAGCATTCCAAATTAGATATTAATATTATGGTAGTTAGTTCATATATAATGCAGTAATATAATCGTTATAATATATAATATCTTTTCGTTTGATTCAAAATTTTAGTGAATAATGTGATAATATACCTATGTAGTAAAAAACAGCGTAATTATGAATAAAGTGTTGTGTTAGCGAAAAAATATATTAGGAAGTTAGAAGAAGGTAGGGGGGGGGCGAGACGAGCAGCGACATGCATAAGCCGGCCCTGTTTTGAGATTCTTAAGAAATTGATTAAAAACTTGTATTTAATTAATAAATAAAAATAAATTTTTCAAAAAAAATTGCTCTTTTTTTAAAGCAAATGGATTTTATTTTTACATTAAATTCTGAAGATTGTAAGATATTTATAAAAAAAAATAGAATATATTTCCCGTTTTAAATTATTTCATGAAATTCTTAAGTCTGTGAAGAATGTTTAATAAATTTGGGGTACCTATCTAATAATATCAGAATACATTTCAGATAGCTGTAAGCCCAAAACTTTGAATGAAAAAAACCGGCTTCCAAATATTTAAAAGATATTCCTAACTTCATTTCTTGGCTACCTTTAACCAGCTTTGTCTTTATTATATAGCATAATAACATGTATAAATGCAACATATTTTCATCTTAACAATAAAATTCTAGAATTGCTAATCCATAAACAAAAACCGCTACTTTAAAAAAAAATTGCTTCTAAAAATGAACATTAAATACGATCAATTGATAGAAATCGGAAATTATGCATAAAAATCAGAATGTCACTACAATAAAAATAATATACGTAATGCCTTATTCATCTCTTTGCATACATTGTTGTACCACGAATTCAAAAATAGTTACCTTTAAAACTGGTGTAAAAAATTCTGCAACATTCAAAGCTTTCCCTTTAACATTATTAATAACACTCTGCATTTTTGTTTACTGAATATATACTGTTGTGTATTAACTCAATATTATAAGAAAAATTTTCATTAGTTTCACATTCATGCAAGAAACCAAGTCCCGTGACAGATTATCTTTCGAAGGCAGTTTTCTTTTTTTCTAACAATGATACAAATGGAGTTACAGCAAGAGTAAAGTACTGTATGTTGCTCTCACTTCCTCCTAGATAAAAGGGAACAGCTTGTTTCTCATTGGTGTGTGTCTAATGCAACATACGGCTAGGGGTTTCTCATTTGGCGCTTTAGCATATTTCATTCTTTACAAATTCCAAGAGATATTTAACACTCAAATAATATACCCTGCAGCCCGAGCATCACGAGAGGGTAATATTCTAGTTGGCCCAACTCAAACAAAAAAGGATAAATATCCGATTCCTAGCATTCTTGATTTCACTCATGAACTACAATGGTGGTAAAATATTTTTTCACATTGATCTCGTTTGAGCTTCACGCCAAATTCTGACTGCTTCCGAAGACATACATAAAACTGCTATTTGTACTCCACTTGATCTCTTCTAAAGTACTCACATGTAGTTTCGTTTGTGCTTAGCCGCAAGTACTTTTTAAAGATTCATCTATGAAGTTGCATGGGGTTTGAAAAGTGTTTATGCATTTATAGATGACATTTTAATTGCATCTCAAAGTGTTCAAGAACATACTACTCATTTCCGTGCACTTTTTGAAAAACTTGATTATTACTACTTATCAATTAAACCTTCTAAGTGTACTTTCGGAGTGCACAGCTTAAGATTTTTTAGATTTCAAGTTTCCGGGGAAGGTATTTCATCTCTTCCTGGTCGAGTCGATGATATTCAACTGTTTCCTAGACCTAATACTATTACTCAATCGCGTAGTTTTTAGGAATCCATAACTTTTATTGTAAATTCATGCCTAAAGCAGCCCACTTTAGCATCCCGAATAAAAAATTTTAAAGGTCACATAAACAAAAAGAAACCTTCTTGTCCATCGAAAAAACTGGAAAACCCTCTTGAATGGACTGAAGAAACGGAAAATTCAGTGACTGCTGCTAAAATAGCATTAGCTAATACAATTTTTAACCATCCGATTCCTGGTGCTACTTTAAGTGTTTGGACTGAGGCGTTAAACTTCGCCATTAGCAGTTTCTTGATGCAGTTTTCTAAAGATAACTGAGAACCAATAGTATTTTATCGTTAAATCTTTCGGAACTCAGCAAAATTAGTCTACTTATGATCGAAAACTTTCAGCTATATATACTTCAATTAAAGAGTTTTGACATATACTCGAAGGCCACGAATTTATTTTATATACTGAGCAGAAACCTCTAATGTGTGTTTTCAAACAGAAACCAGAAAAATGTACCCAAAGTCGATTCAGACATCTAGATTACATTTCACAATTTTCTACAGATATTCGCTATGTTGTTGGAACGAAAAACAAAGTTGCAGATGCATTATCTAGAGTGGAAATTGATGCAATTACAAAACCACCTATTTTGGATTAACAAAAATTTGCTCAAATGCAACTTCATTATACTGAAATTCAATCTTTCCTTCAGCCAGATTCTTCTGTAAAACTAGAAAAATAATATTTTTCACTTGAAGATGTTTCTTTATATTGTGGTAAGTCACTCGAACCCCCTCGACCTTTCGTCCCTAAAAATCTGAGAAAAGTATTATTCGAAAATTTACATTTCCTACCACATCCAGGAATATCAGCTACTTCTGATTTAATTTCGAAGCGTTGCTTTTGGCCAGGAATGAGAAAAGACACAAAAAACAGAGTTCGAGCTTGTGAAAAATGTCAGCGAGCGAAAGTATTCAAAATATACCAAAGCTCCACTTAGCACATTTGCTCTAACCACTGCGCGATTTGCATAGATTTATATTGACTACTAGCTTTTACCCGCGGCTCCACTCGCAATGATGTCTTTAAATAACTGTCAAAGTCGTAATCATTATCATTAGAAAGTAAATAATATAATATGGTAATTTTTTTTATTGTTGACTGGAACCAATAAAATTTAAAAATTCTAAAATTGAGCTTAGTTTTAAACAAGATACCAATCATTGGCATGGCCAAGTAATTTTAGCACGTTTTTCACATGTTGTATTTTACAATAATGCGACTAATGAACTTTTTACTAACAGAAAGTAGTTGTACTGTACCACTCCTTTTTTTTGTAAAGATTTCCTCCAAAATGCAGGTAGATTTTCTTTAAAAAACTTTTTGCAAACAATAAATTTACTAGGTACAATTTGAGAAAATTTTGTTATAAAATAGCGAAATTCAAGAAAATTTGTAGGAAAATTCGGGAAAACTATCGGAAAATTTAAATATAGTTCGGCTCATCTAGGGTACAAATGCAACCAAATGCCGAAAACCCGAGGTCAATGGGTTGCTTATTGGCTGAAAAAAAGGTACGACAAAATATGGAACGAAGACAAAGACGAAATTTGCGTCCTAATAGAGCTTTTGTTCCACTACGTGAAAAACGCGCTAAAAACTGAAAACATAATTTATTATAATAATTGATAACAAAAATTCAATAACTTAAGTTATTAATTATTAATATTTTTAAAAATCGAAAGTATCTACGTGTAATATATGATTTCTCTTTAAAAGAGCTCAAAACAGAATATTATTCCAAGATGCTACTGTATACCATATTATATGTTCTTCCGTCAGTTGCAAATATGTGAAGTTTTGGGCATTGGACACACCGATCACATATAGTTTGCCATGGGAAAAACATTGCTTTTTCCAAATGCACCCCTGCTACCTGAAATGTTAGCTTTGTTAATAGCAACGTTAAAACTGGATATTGAACTCGTTTGAATTGAAACGATAGTTCAGTGGGGATACTTGGAATTCGAGGTATGATAACACTATAGCTTTTCATGACATATGTTAAAATATTGACACGAAGTATATTCTGCATCAGTTTTGTGATCCAAAGCCTCGTTACTTTACACTGTCTAGGAGCATCGAGATTTTGCATAACTGGTACATTCAGTTTTAATTGAAGTTTATGTGAGGGTACACCCGAAAGTTCAAGTGAATTTAAGAACTCCGTGGGATATGGAGTAACTTTGTTCTTTATCCATGATTGTATTCATTGATAAATATTTCTTCATTCCCCCTCCCCGCACGTCGTTTAAATTTTCAATGTTGATTTTATGGACAATGTTAGGCGCCAATATTGATCTTGCGCGCAACCACTGATCCCAATTTAAATTTTGTTGCAAGCCCGGGTAAATTTGAGCAATAAGATTTACATCATTTTCTTCTACATAACAAAATTCTCTGGAAGTAAAATATGACCCCCAGCATTTGCGTCCAAACATCCATAACCGATTTTCAACTGCGTCTCTGCATAATGTTCCGAATCTACGTCATTATGATGATACACTCTCATATTCGTTTTTAGACTTAATTTTTCACTTTTGCCCATAAGCTTGATGATTGAATAGAGACTGATTTTATCTGCCGGTGTACCCCCTCTAGATTACACGGAGAGTTTTTCAAAATTCAGAAGCCAATATACAATAATATATGTACTATCTCGTAAATCCTGAAGAGTCCAATTTAACGCTTCTATAGCTTTCTTGTAAGACAGCGTACTCTCATCCCACACTAAAAGCTTACATTGGGGAAGCATCCTACCTTGAGAGCTATTTTTCCTGAAATTTCAGATGAGTGAATCTTCAAATTCAAGATTAAGCGATAATTTTAAAACGGAATGTGCAGTACGACCGTTGGTCAGTAAAGTCGCGAAGAAGCCATAGCAACTGCTATCTTCTGTGTTTTTCTGATGGTCATTAATAATAAGTTTAGCGAAAACGTTTTTCCGGTCCTTCCTGGGGCGAGTGCACCGCTGCCGGATTCTATTTTGCGTAACACTTGTTGGAAAACGTGACTTTGTTCTGGAGTTAATTGAGAGATAAATTCTGTTACTTGTTGTTGCAATGCTATAAAATCGTAGTTTAATTCTCAAGCAATTTCATTATCGAAGTTATTTCCGTCGACACGTCTAGGACTAATCATTCCAAAATCATGCATCTTCTTCCTAACCATTCTGAGAACTTTTATTACGTTTCGTTGTAGATGTGTTCATTGAAAGGCATATTTACTTGTACTTGCTGCAATCGTCGCAAAATATCTTCCACCATATAGTCTTTGTACTTAATCCAAAAGGTTTGAGGATTAGAAAGACCGAAGATGAAATAAGTATTGTGTAAAGCTCCCTAATTTTTTTCGTTTAGTGACATTTTATGGCTTCCTCCATAGTAATATCTAGTATATCTTCAAAGTAATACCTCCATGTAAAATATCTAGGTTCAGTATAAGTGAAAAATTTTGTGCAAAATATGAATATTGTATAATTAGGTTAAAAAAATTCAAAGTAATAAATATTCTATAAATCAAAACTTTTTATCAAACTGTCAATTAATATTACCATAGAATTTTCAATATCACGCGCGCAACTCGCTAAAACTTTATTTCGTTTCCCTCTTTAAAAAGTGGAAGAAAATTTGCATTAAAATATCTGGGATTGTCGGAACAGAGAACTTCTTAGCCAACTTGGCGATATTTCTCAAAGTTTGAGTTTGACATTTAACAAACATAACGTTATAAACGATTAATAAAAAACCATTTAAAAAATTGTTTTTTGTAAAGATGCTAAATTACACTATGTTTCAGTTATTTGTTACAAATGTGAGAAATTTTTTATTAAAATTTCCATTATTGACCAAATGCATAATTTTGCGCCAACTTGGCGGAGAGTAAGCGACTTCCCACGGTTTTACCCGCATTGTTCCCGTTCCCGTAGGAATATGGAGATAAAATATACCTTATATTACTTGCTGATAATGTAGCTTTCCATTAGTGAAAGAATTTTTAAAATCGCACCAGCCGTTTCCGAGATTAACCGGAACAAACAGACAGACCGACAGACAAAAGTTTTAAAAATTGATTTTTTGATATAAATACCGTATATACCTTTAAATGCATTTAGTAAAAAGCTGCTAATTTGAAACTACAAACAGACGCTTCAATTTTATTTATTTGTATAGATGTCGAACCATATCCACCATTCAAAGGATGTAAATATTGTTTTACTATCATATACAGGTATACCAGGGGGCCTGAAGTTATTCCTACCGTAATGTTGGCAGAGACCACTGCTCGTGCACTTTTAAATGGTTGGATTTCCTGTTTTGGCACACCTGTTACTATTACAACTGATCAAAGGGACAAATTTTGAGTTTTCTCTAATTAGAGAGCTTGCAAACATATTGGGTAGCCATAGAATCCACACAGCTTCTTACTATCCACAAAGTAATCTAATGATAGAACGATTCCATAGGCCTCTTAAAAACGCTATTATTGTATATGAGGACACTGGTTGGTCTAATACTTTGCCTATTGCATTGTTGGGACTACGTTCAGCATTGAAGAGCGACTTAAATTTAAAAAGCTCTCAACTAGTTTATGCTATTACTTTACGTTTACCATCTGATCTCATTGCTACAGAATCTCTTCAAACGTCTGTGATAGTGGCGTAACAAAGAATATTAGGACCCCCCTTTAAAGCCATGTTTGAGGCCCCCAAGCCAGATCATAGAAAGGACTGCAAAACCATAATACCAGGTGTTTCTAAATGAATATTGGAGTTTTGACGCTTTATAGTATTTATTACAAATAGCTTACAAGTATAATTCATACATTGAATGAAAGAATAACTGAAACAGTTTTACATACAAGTTTACAAATGTTCAATGCGAGCCTCATTTATCACATGGCACACATTAAGTCAGTAGGCGAGTTCATCCCAAACTTTGTTCAGTGTATTTGAGGTAATTCTTGCAATGGCTGCTTCAATCTGTGTCTTAAGTCTGGAAGGTCAGCGGGTAGCGGAGAAACGTACACACACTCGTTAATGAACCCACACAGATAAAAATCATATGGCGTCAGATCGGGTGAATATGGAGGCCATGCGAAACAAGCTTTATTGGGAGGTCCTTTGCGGCCAATCCACTGGTTGAGTACAGTGATTTTCAACCAATCGCGTACTGAGAGATGCCAGTGAGGCGGTGCACCGGTCATTGGGCGCTAGTGAAACGAACTTACTTTCCTTCTATCCTGTGACCCAGCTAAAGATGCGGAAGGAAGTGAAGGATGATTCAACATGATAATTTCCAATTATTTTATTCATCACTTTAATCGACTCAAACACAGACTAATTTAACACTATAAATAGGATGATCCAGTCAGATAACAGAGGGAAAAGACGGGAGTCGCGCGTTTGGGGAGAATACATTTAATAACCACTTTATAATAATGGTTCTTTCCTAATATTACTTTACACAGTAGAAATGACTTAACGACTTTAATATTTTAAATATCAACTTAATATGAAGGTGATAGTACCTGAACTTAAGCAGTCTTCTAATCAATTCAATTTATTTGTAGCACTTCCTGACTATAATCTTTTACAAGAACTTTCTAATCATTTATGGTAATCTTCACCTTGTATCTTTCCTGTCACCTCTAGTTTATGTTATCTTTTCTCTTCACTTCTAACTCACTAATCTCCTTAACACACTAACTAGAAATATATATAATAAACTTAATTTGCATATCACGTTTCTTTCTTAGGAGAAGATTGGTGAATTTTGCTGGCCCCAAAGAATACACAAGAAGATTATTAGGTGGAAGTCACGTATAGATCCGTCACAAACTGTCAGAAAACTATTTTATGAGGTTCCGATTTCCATGTGTAAAACCTTCTCTGAAATAAGTAAATCCTTTGCAAATACTGAGAAGGTCCTTTTATCGCATTTCAAAGCCTTCGGAATAATTTTATGGATAGCAGATCGTACTTCGGAAAGACATAAATACGTTCGGGGCAATTAATGCTTTGGTTGAGTGAGACGCTTATATACGCCGGTGGCACTTAAAAGGTTAAAATGGTATTGTAGGTTTAGCGTCAAAGTATAGTATAATTGAATTCAATACATTGTTATTGTATTGAGGAGGTTGTGATGAAAATTATGATTTAAAATTGGGTCGCTAATATTGAAAGTTTGAGAAGCACAGAATTACATAACATAATCTTCTTTCGGCAGAAGTGTTATTTTGTCTAGCAAAAGGAGGGAACTCGAAAAAATAAACAGACAGCGCAGATACGTGTTTCCCCTCCTCATTGTAGTATAATCCACGTTTTGTTAATACAATTGAATGGCTATTAGGATAATCACTGCTTATATATGCCGATAATCTAACTGCAATGTAAAAAGACAGTGTTTCAGAATAGCACCGGATCCAGACTCAAGTCTAACATCAATGTGAGGCGAGTAATTTTTATATTATTCTCTCACTCTCTCTTTTGTTCATTGGTTAGGTTAGAATATTGCTTGGTTTAAAAGTATTATTTTTTTATATTAATTGTCTTAAAATAAGATTTTTTAAAAATCTAAATGATAATGTCGAAAGTTTATGCATCAAAAATGCAGTTTTGGCGTCATTGAATATCCTTTATAATAAATTCCTTTTTTTTTATGAATTGATTTGGTTTTTGTTTTTAATCTAACTCATTTTAGGAATGAAAAAACTAGTATTAATAAGAAATTTGTGAAATAGTATGCATCTTAATTTTAATGATTTTTAAATTTTGTTTGATTTAAAAATTATATATTTAAGATTCCATAACTGAATGCTGAGTATTCTAAAATAAACATTTATAGTAAAATTCCATTTCTAAGAATACCTCACGTTTATTTGAATAACGGAATTTTCTTATAGAACAAGAGTGTAATCTATCATGTCAATTTTGATCAAGACAGGCGATTTCTTTCTTATATCAGCCCACTCCACGAAGCAGGAGATATTTAACGTTTTAAGGATTATGTTACGTTTGATGACGGACTGCCTATATATCTGGTCAATTGAAATTGAGAAAAATGCTGATTTGTCTGATCCAAGGAATATATATATGTATATATCTATATATATATATATATATATATATATATATATATATATAGCGATTCTGATGCAGAAATTTATAGTGGAACTCCTATTATAAAACTTATATTTTCTAATACCTTACATTGTTTGGAAACTGAGAACGTACCTTTTGCAGCAGGATGTAAATGACACAGTATTTTCTTTCTTTGCATGAAGTCGAAAAAGAACTCTTTCGAGTCAGGAATAAAAAAGATCGTAGAACATCTATTAATCGGTATTTTAAAATATTTAATTAACTGCTGCATAATAATTCTCTAATACAATTTTTAGATGTACAATAAAAAGTATGTTATTTGAAACTAGCAATATTTTTGTGTAGTTGTTTATAACAGAATTTTCAAAAAATAAGTGCAAAGAATTGGGATTTTTTTATACCCCCATATAACGAATAACCTTGAATTAACAAACAAAATATTCAGTCCTGATGCATTCATTAAATCGGGGTACGACTGTATTAACTTGATTATTTCGATGTCGAAAACAAAATAACATTAGTTCAATTTCCTTAATTGCTGTAATATTTTAAACCATTTGGTTATTTGTATTTTATTTTTTCAATTGACTGATGACTGATTCTGTCAACTACGAGAATCAGGAGATGCTCGAAAGAGTAAAAGGCGAAAAATAAACTCTTTTTTTTATGGGACTTATTTCGTTTGAAATTTCCAATAGAACTTAGAATTTTTGGTGATCTCAATAGATATTTTAATCATTTTGTAGAAATACAGAAATAATATTTTAGTTTTAAAATTTTTTGTTTCTGTTTAATTTAAGTTTGACATAATTTTTGAGATCTCATAATACATGCTTAAGTTTAGGTACCGTTTTTTTAAAAAAAATATCTCATAAATATGTAAAATATTTTTTGCACATATATAAAACAGTACACAAAAAATATAGTAAACCTATTTTTTTTAATAAAATATTTAGATAGAGTTTTTTTAAAAAATTATAAAACTTTGCAATATTTTGAAAATTTTTATTTTGTCTCCCTTTTTTTTCATAAAACTATTTTCTAAAAAACTATGTACTATTTCGACTAAAAAAAATAGGTTCACTACATGCACAGGCATCCTGTATAGAAGTAAAAAGAATTTGAAATCATATAGTGCAATAGTTTTTTTTTTTTAAGTACACCTATAAGCGAACAATCATGCTTTGGAAAAAAAGTGAAAAAACTAAACATTTTTTTTTGGTAAACATTTATTTACATTTTTGTCAATTACTTTTTGATCGTATTTTAAGGTTAAATGTTTAATTTTAAGATTAAAAAATTATGCACAATTTTTAATACTTAAACTGAAAAATCGATTTTTTGAATGTGTATGCTGTCCTGGTTCCTTTAACGTGTTGATGGTTTTAATGTATTAATGTGATTCCTGAGATTTTAAATAGATGAACAAACAACAGCTAATTTAAGCGTACATAAACACTGCTGTTGTTCCACCAAAGATTCTATTTTCACTGTAACGAGTGTCTTGTTGGTAATGTGCAGATTATCTAAGTAATTTAAGAGAAATGAAACATTTTCCGCTCTTTAACAAATCTTTCTAGTTAATGTGCATATTTCCTGGCTAATTTACAGATTGACTGGTTTATGCACTTTAGAGGTAACTAAAATAAACACCGTCTATAATTTTACTACCCTTCTTTTCGTCTCAAAAATGCGTGTTTACGCTCGACTATAATGGAATTTTTTTAAAATTGTCCTTGTTTTGGATTCCGGTGTTGCTTTTTATCTGTAGAATGTTAACCGACACACACCAGCTGAAATGGAAATTTTCTCCAATTTTCGGAGATTGTAGCCGTGTCTGAAATACATAGTTATTTTTTTATATACACAACAGTTTTACTCGGACTTCATCAACAGATTTTGTAAAACTACGTTCTGAAATAGATATCTTTACTTTATTGAATTGGCTTTTTGGATTTATATTTTTCACCACTGATAGTTTCTTCTATTTTTCTTAAGGAAAGCTCATTTTTTTAAAAAAAAAATTATGCTTTAAAAATTATTAAAGATTTTTCTCAAAACTTTAAATTGGTGAAAAATAACTAAAAACAACTATTGGAATCTGTTTAATTTTTTTTTTTTAAAAATGAATTTTTTCTAATGTTTTTTGGAATACGCGAGGAAAATCGGAACTATGAATTAAAAAAATTAAGTTGTAAGAAAACGGATGGGAAATGCTAGTTTTTTTTTTTAAAATTCTTAAAATGTTTATTTTTGAAAAGTGTTTTCTTCTTTTAATTGTTTTTAAGTGGTGGTGGTAGAGCCTAGTGGTCATGGTCCGGAACTCTTGGCGGGTGTGTCATGGGTTCGAGTCCTGAGGCCACTGAAGACCCGACTTGTAAAGAAAGTGATGCACGTTAACTCTGTCAAGGCTCAAAGTTATCTCATTGGCGTGTTGGGGCAGATTGGAGAGTTGTGACGGGTGCTTACGCGTTTCACTAACCTTCTCTTAAATTCTATATTTTATTTATTTCAACCAATCTCCACCGGGAGCCAAAAGTGTGACTTATGCAAATGAGATATTTTCGGGTTTAGCGAGTTCGAAAAGGATATGAGAGGGGAAATGAAATGAAGAGAGGAAAGAATTGAGACAGTAGTTTTTCTAGTCGAATTATAGTCGTCGGGAAAAGTCTATTGAAAAGTATACATAAAATCGGTTCGGGACGGAACTGAGAGAAAGCTGAGATTGAAGCCGCTCATTAAAGCAATCCAGATATAGAAGAAGTAATTAGAAGAACCTGCCTTAAGAAAAGGTATCAGGTCAGTTTGTTTTCTCAAATTAAATATAAATGTGTAGCTTAATTGTACGCGTCGTCCTCCGTGGATTCAGTTAGGATTCCGTCGTTCATAATCGAATTCTTCTCATACTCCACTGTGTTTTATTGTTCTTAAAACTTGAATAGTATTTGCGTAATCTCTCAATTAAGAAAAGTCAATAAATAAGATTGATTTATTAAATAAGTAGTAATTAATCATGAATTCAACATATTCAGATTTAGATAATACAAGAAGGGGAGTTAATAATCTTAGCGGTAGTGATATAGACTACGACAGAGTTAGTTATTAGGTTCGGTCTGATCCGTCTCGACCGTTTTTGAAAGTTACGATGTCCACCGCCAACACCTCTCGCGTTGCTTTAGAGAGCGATCTTAATAAACACTCACTCATTTGATTATTTTATATCTATAGTTTATTCAGGAAACAAAAAAATAATGCAATAACACACGAACAAGGTAATTTTATTTCGTTTGAGTCGGCAGCAAGGTAATGGTCTCGTGGGCGGTGCATCATGAGTTCGGGCCTTATACTTCTAAAGACCCGCCGTTTAGAGGTGCTGATGAACGTGAAATCTGCCGGGGCTCAAACGCCCAACCGTTGGTGTGGTGTGAAAGTTTGGATAAGGGGAAGGGTACAAGCTCAGGTGTCGTACTCGTCACTTGACCATAGTTCAAAATAACGAGGTCCGTCACCAATAGCCCTCGTGCAGCTTTGTAGTGCTACGTAAATATAATTCTCTCTCAATCTCTCTCTCTGAAGGCATTTGTCAAATAAACAAAATTATTAACTTCCATCTCCTCAAAAATTTACAAACATTTGCAGAGCTGTGCAGAGTGCTAATGAGAATTATGCTGCGTGCCATAGGTGGCACGCATGCCATAGGTTTCCGGCCACTGCATTAGACTGTTACTGCTATCAAATAAATTTTTTAATATTTTTACTGATTCTCAATAAAAGTTTTCAATGGAAAACAGTTTAATACAGAAATCTCAAACCGGCCAAAGGTTTAATTGTAAGTACTTGTAAAATAAGCAAATAGATTTATAATCGAATTCGCTACAATATTGGAATTTAATTCGATTTTCGATTTTAAATACTAAAAGAGTGTTCATTATAGCATAAATTATTGTTTTAAAAAAACGAAAAAACACTCTTTTATACTGAATCGAACTAAAAAGTAAATAAATTATAATTTTAAAAAAACTAAAGAACACGCTTTTATACTGAATCGAACTAAAAAGTAAAAAAATAATTCTTAATATGAGAATAAAATGATGAACGAGAAAATTAATGTCATTGGGGTAAAAGCGTGGGGTGCCAATTTCGAAATTGAAACAAGTTAGAAACTATAACAATTGATATATTTATAGAACACCCCACGCTTTTACCCCAATGACATTCATTTTCTCGTTCATCATTTTATTCTTATATTAAGAATTATTTTTTTACTTTTTAGTTCGATTCAGTATAAAAGCGTGTTCTTTAGTTTTTTTAATTTATAATTTATTTACTTTTTAGTTTGATTCAGTATAAAAGAATGTTCTTTCGCTTTTTTTAAAACTGTAATTTGTTTTTCATTTTTTTAATTCTATCTACAATAAAAGCGTGTTTTTTAGTTTTTTAAAATATCATTTATTTACTGTTGAATTTATCCTTGAGTTTGATATTTGAAGCTGGAATTAGTCTTGCTCTTCAGTGGATATTAATTAACGGGTCTGAAGTGTATTTATTCTCCCCGTTTACGGGGTCACGGATGAGTCCCGTATCGTTATATTAGATTTCGTCTCTATAGAACAGGTCAAACAAATAAAAGTGTATTAAGAAGAAAAAGTTCGAATTGAAAAAAATTTAATGTACCATGGTTTTATAACGGACTAAAAAGTATAAAATTCCTCCTTTTCGTTTTTTTTTCTTTTTTCACATTTTTATGCCTTGTCCTCCACTTCTAAGATATGGTCCAAATTTCAAGTCTCTAGCTCATCGAAAAGTCACACAGTTTAAAATCAATTACAAAATTCCACCCGGACAGACATTAAAGAAAAAGCGAGTTATTAAAAACATGGTAATATTAAGTGTTAATCGTATTCTCACCTTTTAAACGTATTGCCATAATGTTAATTCGTATCATCACTTCTAAAAGTATTGCTTTGTAAAAATAAAAAATATTTAGCAGTTAGAACAAAAATTATTTTTTTCATATCACGAGCCTATTTTTAATTTTATTTTCATTTTCAGAAAAATGTTTATATTATAAATTGATAACACACACCCACTCTCCACTTTCTCACATACAGAACACTTTTTTTTCTTTGTCTTATTTTTATAAACCACAAGTGTATTAATTAAAAACACTCGCTGTAGGGATACACCTTTTTCTTTTAGTCGTTAAATCTGGAATTACTCGCCGAATCTGAAAATGTTATATCGAATTAGTCTCTAAATTTGAAAATTGTATGTGCAATAAGTTGCCAAATCTGGAAGTGGTATATTTAATTGTTGCCAAATCTGATTATCGTAATTCCTGACGATCCTAATGAGGACAATGGAACAAAATTATGAAATTATTGTATTGTCATCGGGCCTTGACAAGTGTGCAAAATTTCGAATTAATCTGACCTTTTTAAGTGGATGAAAATCGAGTTCCAAGATTCCGTTACATGCAAGTGAAACTTATAAAAGCATGTTAAAAATAGTTTTCATTAAACCAAAGGGAAAAAGTAGCTGATTTCTTTTTATTGAATGCCGCATTCCATAATCACGTGACTCGTGGTTGATTCTGATTAGATAAGACTTCAAAGTCTGCCAATTTGCAAATAAGATTAGAATATGATACATCTAGTTTTATTACAATGGACATGATTCTTTAATTTATATAAATTATGTAAATATATTCCATTATTATTTTTTTTAGAAAAATATAATGTTATATTTTTTATATTTTCTTAGAGAACTTTTATAATAAATCACTCAAAGTAATTTCTTAATTTCCAAGCATTTAAATTATCTCTCTAATTCTTAAATTTATAAACTATCATGATCACAAATGCAGCAAAGGGCTAAGGTTAAGCCGAACCAAAGTCTCCCCGAAAGTTATCCCAGGATACGAGTTTAAGCTTCCCTGCGGGAAGCAGGCACTCCAAGAACCATTCAATCATTTTATAATAAATATATAAAAAAATTTGAATAAAGCCCAATAATAATACTAACGAACAAGTACAAAAGTTTTTTGAGAAATGCTACTTTTTGAAAAACCCAGCGATGGAAAGATTACATGTTCTTACACGATTTTGCTTTTTAATATAATTTTTAGAATCAAAATAAGAAAAAATAATTAATGTTTTATGACTGAGCATTTTGTTTTTATGGCAAAAAATATCACATAAATTTAATAAATAATCTGAACATCAGTCCAGAAAACATCGCCAGAATAGCAATGTTTTTTTCTAAACTTTTTTTATTTTTTTGGTTCAAGCAAACGATTCCTTTTTCATAGTTTTCACTTTTCTTCAAAATCTTCAAAGCTCATGTGACCATTACATTTATTTTTATAATACAATTCAGCTGAAAGAATTTTTTGTACACCGGATCAATCTGACAACTATTTAACAAGTACTTTTCCAAAGTATTGAGTGGCAACATTGACTGCATATAAAAATAAATCTTATTTGTCATTCGATCGTATTTGTGTTCATTTTTAAGTTTGCTCAGAATAATTATATTTTAAAAACTTTATTTCTTGTTTATTCTTTGTGATATTTATCGATCGTCGAAGCCAGGTATGTGTTTCATATTTTTTCTTTAGCATTTATATTTCCTTTTTTTTTTGTTTAATAATTGTTTTCATTTTACTACTATACATTTTGTTTCTTAATATTTTCGCTTCTAGTAACTTTTTATATTTTGGAATTACTTTTATTTTATGCTCTTATTTCATTTTATAAATATAGTCATTGAGATTTCATATTCCAACAATTATTGATTTAGAGCTTCGTACGATAAATTTAAATTCTAATTAAATATTTGTGGATTTATCGAAGAAAAAAAGTAAATGATATGTTTTGGCCAGATGTAAATGTTACCATTAATCCTGGAAAACCGTTAATGTGTAGATTATCAAGCTAAGCTGCAGATGAAATAAATCATTTGCTTCGTTTAAGTGCGGAATCAAGAGTTTTCCGTAGATTTACTAGGTATTCTTCACATTAGCGGGTTTTATATATTTAACGTCCAAAAGTTTGAGTTTTGATTGAACGTTGACTCATCCTCCCTAAATAATTTATACTATGCTTCGAAAATTCATTTTTTTAAATGAAATAACATGTTTAACTGTTTGATTCTTTGTATTATAGTTTTTAAATAGATTGATGATTGATTCTATCCACTAATGTGTTGTGCACAGTCGAACCCCAATTTAGCGAACCCCTATTTAACGAACTTCGCGATTTTGCGATCTTTTCTTTCTCCGATTAAAGCGAAGGCAAAAATCGCCTATTTAACGAATGATAAACACCAAATGCATTAACTATTTCAAGAGCTAGAAATTTTTTTTATTAATTTGTATTAGGAAAAATTTAATTATTTTTTAAATGACATATATTTCTTTTTCTGGAACAGAAAAAGACTTTTTTTTGGGAGCAGCAAATTTCGACAAAAAAAGGTAAAGAATTTTTTTTTTACGAATTTTTAAAAAATACTCAAAATATTTAAATTAAACATTTAATAATTTCTTTATTTATAAAGATAATTGCATGGAATTTTTTCCCCGTGTGTCGAACATTTTAAAAGTGCTCACAATTTAAATTCATTATTTAATATATTTGTAAAAGTATGTAATTTTAAAAATTTCTACTTTTCTGTCTTTTTTCAACGTACAACTATTTTTTTTTAAAAAAGGTACATTTTCGTTTCCGGGAGCTAAAAAATTGCAAAGTTAGTGAGTGAATATTAAAGTCACACTGTTCACCTACTCTAGAGCTTTTGGCAATGGACCTCGAAATTTTGAACCATGGTCAAGTGACGAGGACGACATTTGAGCTTGCACCCATCTCTCCTAACTACCTCACCACACTAGGACGTTTGATCTCTCGACAGATTCAACGTGCATCGCTCCTATTAACGGCGGGTTTTCAGCGGTAGTCAAAATTGCCAAAGGGCAATACTAAATAATTGTGGGAAACCACCACGAGAATTCTAGATTTTGAGTACTTGCAGAGCATGGACGAAAAAGTAAATTCACAACCTTACTCCTCCCCCACCCTTTTTTTTTGACACTGAGATGGATATCAATAAACGATATTTTTTTCTTTTACACTGCCATTTTTTTTAGGAAATGGTATGTCACAAAAAATTGCTAAAAAAACATTTTTAACCTATTTTATTATAAAATAATGAGTAGTATGTTAGTTTTCTGTAATATGTTTTTTTTCATCAGATACGTGTTTAAATAATTTACTAAACACAGTGGACTGAAAAACTATATATAAAATTATAATGAAATACTAAAATATTTTTATCAGATAGTAATTGTAATTTCATTAACATAGAAATTACGCACACACCAGGAAGTGCTGACAGTGAGAGGGGAAGGGAAATTTCCTTAGCAATATATTGTTCATTCAAAAATGTTCTTGCATGGACGGGGTAAATGGAGGGAAAAGAAACCTGTTTGACAAAGAAAAGAAGTGGAGAAAATTTCGAAAAAAGGAATTTTAATGACATAGTTATAGAAATAACTCACATCGCGCGCGTACACAGAGAGAGAGAAGTGCTAGCGTCATGAGAGAAAGAGGAAACTTCCATGGGGATTAAGGTATATAAACTCGGTAAAAGCCCGTACAAAGCCGGACTAAACGGTGAGGGAAGCAATCCGTTCGACGGAGCAAATAAGTCAAAAAAAAATTTTGAAAAAGGATATTTTAATGGTATGTTATTATAAAAATCACACCCACCCCTAGATATTGAGAAAATATAGAAATCACCCCTAGTGCTGATATTGAGAAGGAAAAATTTATAAAAGTAGAGAAAGCCCGTGCAATGCCGGGCCATGCAGCTAGTCAGACTTAACAGGTGTAGAAGAGTAACTAATCGTGTGAGTTTTGAATAGGACAAGAAATTGCTTTCTTCTAACTCTGCAATGCAGGGGATATTTAACGTTACGAAAATGTTGCATTTGATGACGAACTGCCTATTTGTGCAACTCTTGATTGTCGGTTGTTGTACAGATAGGTACATGCGCTGTTGATTCTGGTGTAGAAATTTATAATTAAAACTAATATCAAAACTGCTACATTTTTAATGCTTTACCTTGTTTGGAAAATTTGAAACATACTTTATGTAGCAGGATGAAAATGACGCAGTATTCTCTTCTCAGAATAAAATCGAAAAAGTATTCTTTTGAATCAGGAATCAAAAAGATTGTCAAATATTTTTAGTATTTTGAAATTTACAATTAATTGGTGCGTAATAATTTTCTAATAGTAGTATTTTTAGCAGTTGAATAAAAAGTGTGTAATTTCTAGCTATGGATATTGTTTGCGTTATTGCTTACTCTAGAATGTCCAAAAGGTAATTGCGAAAAATGTATTTTGTTTGGACTCCAGTATAACGAATAACCTCGATTTAACGAACAAAATGTTCTGTCCCAAAATTTGTTAAATCGGGGACCGGGTATCCAATTAGTTTCGAACAAATATAACTGCTTTAGAGAAACAATTGATCTCTATCTTAAAATTTTCCGGTGCTAGTGAGATTGCAAGGATCTCTGCATCAAAATTCGACATGAAGTTTCTTAAGATTACATTGGAAAAAGTGTTTACTGTCGTAAACCAGCCCAATGTTGACTTGTATTATACAGCAATCATTGTACATACTAGTCTACTTAGCTCCATGGTATTTTTCATGTACGTTATATAAAATGTTTGCTTTTCATATTGTATCAGGAATGTTTTTCTTTCCCATTAATATCTAGCTGGTATTTGATATCAATATATTCAAAAGGATTAACCATGACTTTGCTACAATTCATTGTTTATTTTCAACTATTTCTTGTAATAATTTCTCCCATAATAATATTCGCATTCCTTGTCATAATTCTTGTCTATCTTTTATGCCATTTCTTATGTGCCTTATAAAGTATAGTGGCAAAGTCAATATAGTGTAAGTGAGGTTGGTTCCATTGAAGAAACGGTGTACAGGATATTTCATATTATTATGTTTTTGGCAGAGACTACTTACATTTTCTAAATAATGCTTTTGTTTTCTACATTTAAACTTTTTAGTGAAAATAATTTTCTTGCTAACTTGTAGTTTTATGTGTCTTGCTGTGTACTTGTCTTAAATCTCTCTTTGTCTTAATTGTATGTTTTACCTCTTCTTGTCTTTTTTGTGTGTGTATATTTTTCTCACTTTTTTGTCTGTGTGTCTGTGCACATGAACCAGGACACACACACTAGAAGAAACAGGGAATAAAAATTTTAAAAAAGTTACAATTTTTTACAACAAGGAAAGGAACAGAAGAGTCGTAGTCTTTAAAAGGATTTCATAAAAGTTCTGGCCTTCCAGTAAAGTTTGTTCATCTTTGCA
The DNA here is from genome assembly GCA_019973975.1 of Trichonephila clavata. NCBI lineage: Eukaryota > Metazoa > Arthropoda > Arachnida > Araneae > Nephilidae > Trichonephila > Trichonephila clavata. The sequence goes on along the minus strand of BMAO01003929.1, from coordinate 21,406 downwards.
CGTTTTTGAGATCCTTTATCTACATCTGGTCACAAAAAAGGTGCTCTGCATTTGATTTTTATAATGTCTTGAATGTTAGCCCAGGATTTTTCTTTTGAGTTTGCTGCGTGGTCAGATTAAAAAATTGCACTAATTCCTGAAAAACATGTTTTTTAAATGATTGAGCAGGAAGTGGTTTGTCTTTTGGTTGAAGTGTTCCTCATTTGGCTAGTATGTCTGCCTTTTAGTATTTATAAAGATATTTCAAGGTTTATTCTATTTCTGAGACAATATGTGTGTCTATTTCATGTTTGCCTTTGAATGGATAACAATAACGGACATTTTTTTTTATAATAGACGAATTAAATTTGGACACGAATTCAGAACTGTTTGCTGATTTAAATTATTCTCAACCGCGCGTTTCAGGAAGTATTAATATAAAAAATTCTCTATGAAAAAAATTGCTCATATGTGGAGTGTACTTACAAAGAGTTACAAACGTTAAGTTTCGCAATTATAAAATAAAAAATGATGCAAAAACAGAAACATTTAAAATTAAAATGTAATTCTTCTATTTTTTCCCCTGTTGAGTGCGGTGTTTAATCTATATACATAAAGGAGAAAAGCGACTCACTCACTGACTGACTAATCACGATATCTCCAAAACTATATAACCTACAGACTTGAAATTTGGTAGACATGTTCCTTTCATAAAATAGAGATAAGCTAAGAACGGATTTTGCGAAATTTGAACCGCAATGGGCGTTATAAATAATTGTTTCCATTTTTACACTACTCAACGTACAATCTTGAAATTGGGTAAGCAGATTCCTTTCATAGAGTAGAGATCCACTACAAAATAGGTTTTGGGAAAATAGCCCCCCAAGTGGCGTTGCAGGGGAATAAGGGGCGTAAGAGATAAATATTTTCGTTTTTAAAGTACTTGACCTACTGGCTTGAAAATCGGTAGGTATAGTTCTTTCATTGAGTTAATATCCGCTGCAAAATGTGTTTGGGGAAAATTGACCCCCAAAGGGTGTTGAGGGGGGGGTTAAGAGGAGATATAAATAATTATTCCGATTTTTAAACTATTAGACGCATAGTTTTGAAATTTGGTAAGCAGGTTCCTCTCATAGTGTATAGATACGCCACAAAATGTGTTTCGTGAAAATAGACCCCCAAGTGGTGTTAAGGAGCTTAAGGGGCGTTATAGATAATTACATTTCCATTTTTAAACTCCTGGAAGCACAGTCTTTAAATATGATAAACAGAAATCTTTTATGGAGTAAAGATACAATATATAATGTGTTTTATGAAAATCAACCTTCAGGTGGCGTTGCGGGGTCTCAAGGGGCGCTATAGATAATTTTTTCCATTTTTAGTTTATTAGACTCACAGTTTTCAAATTTGGTAAGCAGATTCCTTTCATAGAGTAGAGATCCGCTACAAAATGGGTTTTGTCAAAAAAGACCCCCAAGTGGCGTTGCGAGGGCTCAAGGGGGGTATAGATAATTATTCCCATTTTTAAACTATTAGACATACAGTCTTGAAATTTGGTAAGCATATTCCTTTCGTTGAGTACAGAACCGCTATAAAATGGGTCTCGCTATAATTAACCCCTAAGTTTCATTTCGGGGGATTAAAGGGCGTAATAGATAAATATTTCCGTTTTTAAACTATTCGATCTACCTGCTTGAAAATTGGTAGGCATGTTCCTTTCATGGAATAGAGTTCCTCAAACAAAGAGTAAAACACAAATCGACACCTAAGGAGGGTTGAGAGGGGTGAAGGGGAGTTATAGGAAAAAAATCCTGTTTTAGAATTGTTAGACATGTGTACTTGAAATTTGTTAAGCATGTTCCTTTTGTTGAATAGAGATCCACTAAGAATGCATTTGACGGGACTCAACTCCTGGGGGAGCAATGGGTTACTGGGTCGTGTTGACAAAAAATTTCTTTTTTCGAACTACAAGAACTATAATAATGGAATTTGGTTTACATTTTTCGTTCGTTGAATTGAAATCCGCTAAGAACGGTTTTTGAGAGAACGACTCTCAACGGAATTATGAGGGGGGGGGGGTATTGATAGTAAAAATTTTACTCTATTACATTTAGATTTGAAATTTGGCTTCCATGTTTATTTCATGGAGTAGAGATCCACGTAAAATTGGTTTTGCGGAAATCCACTTTGTTATAGGGTTACGAAAGTGTAAACATCATTCTATACTCAATTTTAGAGAATATTAGATAATACAAATTATTTCTGTTTTTTTTTTATTATTATTATCAAGAGGCGAGAGTTACAGGTATAAGTATACTTTTCAATACAATAGAATTCTTAATGCTAGGACTTAGATATCAATATTTTATATATATAAACAGATATATTTATAAAACATCATGAAATACCCAGCGAAGCGGGAGGGTAGCGGCTAGTTATGGTATATTTACTATAAAAAATGTGTATTTTTGTAAACATTTTAGGTAAAAAAAAATGACTGGTAAACGGGTTAAGTATTTTTTAAAGATTTTCACCATCGCCATATCTCTATCCACAAGGGCAGCAAATTAACCTTTAATTTTCATAATTCTCATTTCAGCTTTTGAAATTTGACTGCGCGATTAATAATTCTAAAGGAAATTAACCGTTATATTTATATAGATTAATTTTATATAAATTTCAACACATGAATTTGTATGAAAATTAGTTCAATCCCATTCTCTACTTTTAGGTATGCCAAGTAAATCTATTTAGAAACCACACATATATATGCATACTAAGTACGTGATTAATCTGCAAAACATGTAGCTTTATTCAGTAATCTTTTTTTTTTCTTTCTAATAAGTTTTGGTCTTCTGGTTAATTGTTACTACTCATGTATAACTCTTATAAACTTAAAATTTATATTATTTTTAATATATTTCTTGTTAGACTTAACTGAAAACATATGTACTGCCTAAAATGGTTTTCCTTCTTATGCATTTGAACACACATGACAAGTTGTTTAAATAATTAAAATTATATACCAATATAAGGCTTTATAATACCATTTTATTTAGAATGGTCATTTCAAATTGAAGTATTTTCTGTTGCAGGAGTTTGAAAGTCATGAATTTAGGTATTACTTGACATAAACCAAGGAAATTTAAAAAAATTATTAACATTATCTTTGTTTCGTAATCACAGCTTAAATAAATAATTTTATAGCATTGTTTTTTCGATTTTTTGTCTTTGAAATTAATAACGAGCATCAATTGGTAAAAACATCTGTAAAAAATTCAAAATAGAATATTTTGCATCAATAAATAATCTGATCTGGTATTTTTTATTAAAGTTGAACAAGAAGCTATATATACTCTAAAGTCCACACCCTGACAGAGGTCATGTATCTGTCTCTCTACACAGCTGTTTTCAGTGCAGGACTCAAACCCGTGACTTGACATCCCCAGCCGCGTTACTGACCATGACCAGTTGGCTACCGAGGCCGACTTGGAAGAGATCATCCCTCGTAACTTTTGATATATATACTGTACGTGTGATAGAGAAACCTAAGATGTTTTTTGTGTATATCTGATGTTATGATGAAGATGTTTTATGTTATAGTTAAACATTGCATATATAAAATATTTAGAACTAAACATAGTTTTTTTAGGGAAATCCGTCTTTTAAATTCTATTTAAATTTAGATAACAAATTTACTGAATGTGTGTCTAATTATTTTAATTTAAATGAAATCCCTTAAACATATTTTTTGTTTTTAAACACGGCATAAGAAGTAGATATGAAATTGATTATGTAATGAATGCAGCGGCTCATTTCTTGTTCATTTCTTTGGCATTGATTTCTCACTGTAGCAGTCCTTAATTTAGGAGTTTTAATTTGATCAAAATGGAACGAAATACGAACGTTTTAACTGTTGAAAGAAAGTGTGAAACTTGACGGTATGTATGTGTGCGTCAAAAGCTGTTCAAGCTAAATTGTTTATTTTTTAAGATGTTAACATAATTACCAGGATTAAAGTTCTATTTTATCGAAAATGCGATCACAATTCCAAGATCTCTGTGTCACTTATTATCTAGTAATTATTTTAGTTGTCTGAAAAACTATTCCTCCAGATCTTTAGGTATTCCTTTCTCTTTAGAAAGGTTTATTAGATTAGGGGCCTCTTAACCTTATAGCTGTGACATGCCAAACCAATCTACCAATATGTTGCAGAGAGCCACACAGAAAAGAGGCCGTGGTAGCCAAGTGATCTGGGCATCGCATTATGGCTAGCGTGTCATGAGTTCGTACCCAGTACCACTGAAGACTCGCCGTGTAGGGGCACGATGCACGTTAAATCTGTCGAGAGCGCAAACGTCCTCCCGTTGGTGTGGTAGTTAGGAGAGGGGGTGCCAGCTCAGGTGTCGTCCGCGTCACTTGACCATGGTTCAAAATTACGCGGACCATCCCCAAAAGCAATCGTGTAGCTGAACAGTGTGACGTTAGTATTCACTCCCTCCCTCCCTCAAAGACAGCCTTGGGAGAGGGCAATCCTCTCTTCATTTTACGTCTGAATACTTAATGGGGCCTTAAAAAATGTTTGAAACTATTCGATTTTCGTGGCGTTGTATGCAAAATTAGGGAATAAAGGTCAAGAATATAGATTTAAAGTTTTATTATTAATTAATTATGCTCCATTTAAAGATATTACTTAACATAAAATATAACTGTTCCATCAACATAAATAAAAAAGCTAAAATTGTACATATGCTATGCATTATGTATATCTTAAACATATTTATCAAAATATGAAATAAACGTAAAATACAAATATTTCTGCAATATACTTAAATTAAAAAAGTAAAATTTTTATGTTCTTTTCCTTACACAAAACTCTATTTCATATCAAAATGTCAGGGGATAATTTGTGATTTTCAGTTTGACACATGATTCTGAGCCTGATTGTCTTGTCTATGTGTCTTAAGTGTTTTGTCTTTCTTTTTCGTATTGTGTTGTCGTGTCTGACTTCTCTCGTCTTTAGTGTCTTGTCTTAAATGCCTTGTTAATGTTTTTTAACTGCATTGCCTTGTCTTGAGTGTCTTCTCTTGTGCGTTTTGTCTGTTCTTGGTTTGCCATTTTTTTCTTGTATGTCTTATCTTTTTGAGCGTAGTGCGCATGTTTCTTGTCTGTTTCTATTTTGTATTGTATTGTTTGACTTATCTTGTTTTTAGTGTCTCCTGTTTCTTGTCAATATTTCTGAAGTGTATTGTTTGTTTTTCTTGTCCATGTGTTTTGTCTTTTCTTGGCTTGCCAGTCTTTTCATGTGTGTCTTATCCATGCTTGTAGTATATCTTGTTTCACCTGTCTTGCGCGTTCTAACTTATTTTTTTGTTTTGTCTTCATAACTAAACTTTCTCCAAATTAGGATAAAATCGAGATAGTTTCAGGATTTTATTGGCAATTTTAAAGTTACGGGAATCTATTTTTTTGTACGATTTTGAATCCAGACCGTTTTTTGAAAATGTGTTAAGCATTAATGTGTGAATCTGATATTAAGAATAAACTGTTATTTTTGTGTACATTTACCTCTTGAAATGGAAATGCTTTTGATTTGTATTTTCCATGAATGGGTTTCCCTGATAATTTATGAGATTTGGGAACATTCGTCAGTAAAGTAACGGAAAATAATTGCCCCCCCCCCCGCAAGGTGAGGTCTTGGGCCCCAAGCCAGATCATATTTTTTGTCTATACTTGCTAGAAAAAGTCTGTGTTCATCTTCTACAGCGTACATAAACAACGAAAAAAATTTAAAAACCAGAATTTGAAAAAAAATTTCAAATGATATTTTATTTAGTTCATTCTATGTATTGAGAATAATAAAAGAAAACTCGTTTTTTTTTCATAGCTTTTAAAATAAAAACGGGTTTGTAGCGATACCAACAAAAATCAAGCAGAAAATATCTGCGTTCACTGTTTTAGTAGTAACTATAAAAATTATTTATAAAAAGGATAATGAGCTATTTAATAGCTGCAGTGGCGTAACGGAAAATAACAGCCCCCTCTCGAAAGGTCAGGTTTTGGGCATCAAGTCAGATCTTACAAAGGATTACAAAACCGAACATAATGTATCTACACACATCACCTAAAAATTTTTGAACAAAAACTTAAAACTGAAAACAAAATCAACCTGAATCTTAATAAACGAAATAAATAACCTTTAATATTAGAGAGTATTTGTGGTATTTATTAAAATGGAAAATCTCTCTAACAACAGTCGAAAGATAACCTGATAACTTAAATAAAAACAATACATCAAGAAAGACACGAAAACTGTAAAATAATTTTCGTTTTTAAATTCTTGCGAAAGAAAAAAAAGATATCGCTTACCTTAGTCTTAGTTTCTAAATCCCGGGATGAGCTTGATCTAAAAAGTTTAATTATATTTTAGCATAAATACTGCCACTCTTGAAAAAGAGAGTTTTTTGTATGATGCAAAAATAATGTGATGAAAAAAGAAATAAAAAACTGATACATTCCGCGTGCGCTAAGATAAAGACACAACTACTATTTCTAATACACAGGCTAAAAGAAGATTTGTTCCTTCAATATATTTATCAATATGAGCACCTACATAAAGTGCAAAATCTCTTCTATTCGGTAAATTCCTATTATAGCCCACCCCTTGGCGATGATTTTTTTTCAAGTAGCGCCAACATGGCGCCAAGCGCGTTTTTCAAAGTCGAGTTCAGGCCAAACATGGCGTTTTGTCCGAAGGAGCAAAAATGGAAAACATTAGAGCTTTAAGAAAATATACGAGCTTCTGAATATTAGCTTATGAAAATAATAGGTATTTTTTAAACTTTTCAAAAGTAGGAAAGGGAAAACATTCCGGGGGAAAAAAGGAATCGAAAGAGAAATTTTACAGACGTTAAAAAAGCAAATTCAGCAAAATCTCGGCTTCTAAAAATCGGAAATGAGGAGCATTCTAATAAGTAAAAATTGAAATCTAAAGATCAAAAACGAAAAATTCTTTTTTTAACTTTTGAAAAGTATGGATTTAAGAACATTACGAAAAGAAGGAATCGAAGTTCCATTGAGGAAAACAATTTTTTAGACGTTCAGAACAAATTAATGAAAGATTCAGCTTCTAAAAGCAGGGGGGGGGGGGATTAAGGACAAAAAAAAACGGATATCGGAACGACAAAAATCGAAATTTCTTTTTTAACTGCTGCAAAGTAGAAAATTAAGAGTTTAAAAAAAATAAATAAGAACAAATTAATGAAAGATTTAGCTTCTAAAAGCAGAAAATTAAGGGCATCCTAAAAAAAAGACGGATATCCGAACGACAAAAACGGAAATTTCTTTCAACTGTTGAAAAATAGAAAATTAGGAACATTCTAAAAAGAATAAATTGATATTCGAAGGAGAAAAATTTTAAACTTTATCAACAAAATACTGAATGATTTAGCTTCTTAAAAAGACATAAACACATTCTAAAATTAAAATTACTATAACGGCTTTTGCCAAACCACGTACCTTTCCTTACATCATGCGGATTTTTTCCTCCTTTCGAACGGCATCTTCATAATTTTAACTATTTTTTCCGAAAGCTCCATCCAATAATTACCACCTTTTTTACAAAAAATTGAAAAAATAAATAAATAAACCTTGCTTTCGTCTAGAAAACAATAACCGGCAATCGCACGTACTAGTGGAATAACAGCAAAGCATCAAATAGTAACGGTTCTTACTACTCGTGCATAGTTAGTAGGGTTGCCGAAACCAACGTAATTAACGGAAATTACTAGTTGCAGACACCTAATGGTCACAAAAAATGGTCTTTAATTTTGAAGAATTAAAAAAGAAGGGTCGCAAGCTTGGCGAACTTATCGCTCAACTTGGCGACAAAAAAAGCACAAAATTCAGGGGTGGGCTACAATAGGACGCAACCCTCCTTCTCCTTTCGAATTTTTCGTTTTTGAGAAACATTCAAAGTATTTAAAACTCCACTCATTTTAGGGCCACGTTTCTTCTTGTCTTCTTGACAAAACACCATTTTTTTAAACCAGAATATTAAATTCCGATAAAAAAAATACAGTTATAATGAAAGCGAGAAGTGAGATGGAAATGTTTTAATCGAAAGGAACACACCCTAAATTTAAGCACATTGAATATATAAATAGAGATGTCTGTTCCAAAAGCAATTTTGTGAAACGTTTCTCACTATGCTTTATTTGATTGAATACTCATAAATCTGACCAAATTATTATTTAAGTGCTCTCGATGGTTTTCCAAGTATCGTAATACTATTTCACGTGAAAAAAGCGTAACAGATGTACGTTATTTACGACTTCGCTAAATGAAAATGAAATACATTAGGGGGAGGGGGAACTAAAGTTGCCAATAAGTAACTCTGCAACTTCGGTAGAAAGTAAATCCATGTCATTTTTCTCTCTCACAGCTAATTTTAAGTATACTATAATAATAACAGTGTGAATTTATTTATCTTCCTAGCATTATATCCCCGATTCTCCATCTGACTTTTATTTTATCTGTTAGTAATTTAGGTTTAAAAAGAAAACCCGCTGAAGAAAAGTATCTCTCGTCGCGAGGATTACAACGAATAAAAAAAATATTTTTTGATTTGATTATTGGATCAAATATATCTAATGAGAGTATGAAAATTTTGATTTTGAATGACTTTGAATCGCCGATTGCAAAATCGCTAAAAATTCGAATTGAAAAATGTGAAGCGAATTTTGAGAAAATCAACGTCAATGGCGTCAGCAGGCTTTGGGCCCCCTAGAAGCCTTGCCCCGGTTGCGGGGGTGTACGTTATGCCACTGACATTCGTGTAAAAAAGTTTCTGCGATCTTTTATAAATGGGTTATTATTCCTTGGACGACATTCAGAGATGAAGGATATATTTTTCAAGAACTATTTGATGGGATTTGATCTAGGTTGTTCTTTTTTGCAGTGGTGCATGTCCATACTGTTCCTGTTACATGTTTTATTAGTACAATTTGCTAGTAACTCTTGTAAAATTAGCTTTTAACTTGTACGGTATTTATTCTCAAGGATTTAGCTTTAGATGACTACTTAACTGCGTCCAACTTCCACACCATGAAAAAGTTCCTAGTTCATTTTTAAATCCGTAAATTTGTTCATTGCTATTTATGCATATATTGCTTACATCAGAATTGAAATTTTTATAAGGATAAATAGTTTTTGGATCTTAATCTTTCAGATTTCATTTCTTCGTGTAATGTTGGGTTAAATTGAATATTTTCTTTGGAATTGTGTATGTAGATTTGTGGGCTCATTAACTTGATAGTATAGCTTCCATAAATTATGTGTTCAAGTAGTTGGATTAATTATAAAAAAATTTTTGGCTTGATTTTCATCTTGAATCCTTTAATAGTGTAATATGCTAAAGAAGGAACTATTTTAAATCAATAGCTCTTTTGAGAAGAATATCGGTATATTTTTAAATCTTTAGCAAGCAGAGAGGTCCTATATAAGAAGAGCTTCATTTATTTATTTTGCGGGAAATGGACCTTACCATTACTCGAGAGAAGAGCATTTAATGAATGAATATGCTTACGAATTTACAGTGTATTATGTCAAAAATATGCCAATTATTAATGACGTTTTGAAGTTAATTATTTTTCCAGTTATTAAGTTGTAGATTAGTTGTTACAATGGCTCTGTAAGAAAATGTAACTTTAATGGTGAATTAATAGTCATGAAAAGTGCAAGGTGTATGAACGTGTGTGTTAATCGATTTCTGTGTGTATATTTCACTTCATTGAAAATACGTGAGATAATATTTTCTGCTCATAATTTCTCATCGTTTTGTAACGATACCAACTTTTTGATGAGAAATTGATCCTTGTTGCAATTTCTTGAGGAATAACTGAATGAGTGGGGGGTTTGATTGAGTTATAAAGGTTACCAATTCTGGAGAAGTATTGTGTGCGATATGTCTGTGTGCAACCAAAATAGGTATTTGCTGGTTGTTCCCTTGGTTTTTGAACTATTTAGTTGGCGAACTTACGTGGCAATCTTATGTGATATTCTGTTTTTAAAAACTAAAAGAAATTGTTAGTTTATTTTGAGTAGAGTTAGGCCCAATATTGCAATCCATAGTTGTATGCCTTAAGTAGTCTTGTGTTGTCTGTCTTGAGTTGTCTTAAATTGTCTGTGTTGTTTTGTTTTGTTTAGTGTTGTATGTGTTGTTTTGTGTATTCTGTGCTGTCTTATCTAGACTAGTCTATGCTGTGCCGTCCTTTATATGTTGTGCCGTCCTTTATATGTTGTGCCGTCCTTTATATGTTGTGCCGTCCTTATACGTTGTGTTGTCCTTTTATGTTGTGTTGTCCTTTTATGTTGTGCTGTCCTTTATATGTTGTGCTGTCCTCAGAGGCGGATTAAGTGGGTGGCGGACCTGGCGGCCGCCAGGGGCCCCCAGCGCTAGAAGGGGCCCCAGGCTACATGGATTCCATTCATAAATTCAACTTACAACAAAAAGAACTTGAACCGATATTGCAACCCCAATGATCTCCTCGTATCTGAGTCGTGTATCAGCCCTAGCCATCTTTTCCCTGTATATCAATATTGTTGCAATCTGTACAAATTTTTCACATGGTTTTTTTTTTGCCCAAATTTTATTTTAAAGAAAGGAATACTATTCAAATCAAACAAGTCCATTTTCAGTTCACAGCCGTGCTTAATTACAGTTGAGTACATTTGATGGGGAAAAAATCCCATCACCAGGAAAAAAATATTGTCCACTAATTAAATTTCGGCAACACAAATCGGCAATCGGCAAATGTATAGGTAAAATATTTAATTCATTAAAGTTTCCAAATCACAGGTTAATGTAAGTGCGAATAGAGCCATTTCAACTGTGAAATGATAATACATTAAAAACCGATGTAACCGCCCCAATTTTAAATGCAAGCATGCAAAAATGCATGCCATGTGTCGTACTGATATCGGTTTGTAGGCTGGAATTGTATGCTTGTTGCTCTTGGTTGGTTAATATAAGGTTGCTTAATTCTGGTTGTGGATTAAGTTGACATTGCCGTCCAATGATGTCCCATTTGTGCTCGATTGGAGAAAGATCTGGTGATCTAGCAGGACAACGCAACACGTTGGTACCATATAGAGCCTGTTGAATTACAACAGAGATTAGGGAGCAGGATATCCTGTTGGAAAGCACCCTTTGAATGTTTATAAATCGCAGTGCAACAGTTTGAATCGCCAGACTGGCGTACTAGTTTGAAGTCAAGATGTATGAATTAACCTCGAGAGTTCTCCATCAATCAAAGAAAATTGCTCACGCCAGACCATAACTGTAGGTACAGGCCTAATGTATCTAGGTGACAGAAAGAGTTTTTGCAGGCGTTGACATGGCCTTCTTCTAATCAATATACAGCCTTCGCTCCAGTGCGTTCTCAACACCCGCATTGCGGGGCTGGGACATTATTCTAGAGGCCCATAGCCTGACTTATATCAAGTATGGCTTGGGGCCTCAAACCTGACTCCAGGTGGACCCTAATATTCTCCGTTATGCTACTGCATCTCTGGCATCAAGACAGAAACAGCTTTGATCGGAGAACGCAGCACATCGCCACTCCACTCTCCAATGATACCAGATTACAATGATCAAATTACAGATGTTAATAATTTAGAGATAATGGTATGAACGCGCTACAGGGCGTCTGGCTGGGATCTACTTCTTAAACGATTGATTTGTTACAATTCACTTTTTCAATCTTGTGACGGAAAAATTGTAATTTCTGATGTAGATGCACTACGCTCCCTATCAGCGGTTACCCGTGCGTGATTTTTTGAGGTAATGCCTTCTCTGGACCACTGCTGCCAAAAATCACGCACAGTGGATATATTCCTTCCAAATCTTTCCACAATATTACCTTTTTTTAGCTCTATTACACAACCTCCCGTTCAAACTCAGCGAGCTGTTGATAATGGTTTATCTGTCATCTCAAAGTCGTTTTGAAATAACATTAACTCACTTCGTCAAATCTGTGCGTATTTGAAGTAAACTTGATTCACATCCTACACGTGGCGCAACTAGCGCCACATGTACCTAGCGAAAAATTTGAATCAAAGGTATCTTTTAGATGTATCTTTAAAGGTATCTTTTAGAATGCATCAGGGGAAAGATTTTTTTGTTTAAAAATAATTTAAGAAGTGCTATGGGAGAAAAGACAAAGTGAACAACAATGCCATATTATACAGGGTGGTCCCGAATTCATGGTTCAAACTTTAAGGGTAGATACAGGACATTGTAACTATAATTTATTATATAGGTATGTATAAGTGCAAGTGACGTGGTGAGGTGCTAATAGGGGAAGTAAAAGAAAAGAGAAATGGAGTTATCGGTTGGTTGCATTGCCGGTAGGGGGCAGTAGATGTTTAGCTGTCATTCAACATGATGCCTCTCAGTAGGAGAAAGCTCCATTCGCAATTGTGCTGACGTCTATTACGGGAGACTTTACGTGTATTGAAAAAGCAGACATGCATTACATGAACGGTCGTGCAAATGGTAATGGCAGAGCTGAACGGCGAATGTATCTCGTCGCAGTTTTCTGATCGACGAATGCCAAATCACAGAATTGTTCAGCGGTTACATCGTCAACTTCGAAACAAATTCATTTCACCTCACCAGACATGATGCTGGTCGACGAAAAGCTGTACACAGTCCAGGCCTGGAAGATAGCATACTGAACGTTGTCGCTGACAAACCAGAGTCAAGTACAAGAACTGTTGCTCATCACGTAAGTGTGAATCATCAGACAATCTGTAGAGTTTTAAACTAAAATCGCTTACACCTCTTCCATTTTCAGAGAGTACAAGCTTTGAGTCCGACAGACTATCGTCTCCTACTGCCAGTGGGTGGTACAGCAATGTGTACTGCAGCTGGACTTCACAACTCGTGTACTGAACATTTGCGAACAGTTATTGTAAATATTACACTTGCCAACGACACTTTCAATAAACACTTTTGTTTTTCCTTTTGTCTCTTGTTTTTGGTGTTTGCTCCTCACCGCGTTACTTGCGCCCATGCATTCCTATACAGTAAATTATTGTTACAATGTTATGTACCTACTCTTAAAGTTTGTACCAGGAATTCGGGACCACCCTGTATGCAGAACAAAATGTTTGGACACAAAATAGATATAAAAAAATATTTGATGAATTTGACAAAAAAAATCAACTTGCATAGCAAAAATGTAAGTTCTTCAGTAAGGATTTTCAATTTTTTTTATATACAGTGAAGAGAGATTTTCCTTTAGCCGTTGAGTTTTATTTTTTCCAATACATTTTTTTATTTTTTTTAGAATTTAAAGTAAGCGACTTTTTTCACTAGTTTTTTGATTCTTGAGCCCATGGGCCCCAATCCTTTTACCGCCAGGGGCCTCCAACTACTTTAATCCGCCTCTGGCTGTCCTTATATGTGGTGCTGTCCTTTATATGCTGTGTTGTCCTTATATGTTGTGCTGTCCTTATATGTTGTGTCCTCTTTTTTATGTTGTGCCGTCCTTTTTATGTTGTGCTGTATGCTGCATTGCGTGTTGTATTGTCTGTGTTGCGTTGTGTGTTGTATTGTCTGTGTTGTGGTTATCTGTGTTGTGTGTTGTATTATCTGTGTTGTGTGTTGTATTGTCTGTGTTCCGTTGTGTGTTGTATTGTCTGTGTTGTGTTGTGTGTTGTATTATCTGTGTTGTGTGTTGTATTATCTGTGTTGTGTGTTGTATTATCTGTGTTGTGTTGTATTGTTTGTGTTGTGTGTTGTACTGTCTGTTTTGTGTGTTGTATTGAGGTTCTTATTGTTAAAAAAACTGTGAAAAGCGATTGTTACTCTTCTCTTGATACCAATTTTGTTTTATCACCAAGGAAGTTTTGTAATGCAAGTAAAACTTGGAAATCGCTTGGTGCCAGGTCTAGACCATATGGTGGATAGATCAAAACTTTCCAATGAAGCTCCTGGAGTTTCTGCCGATTTCTATGGATGTATGTGACCTGGCTTTGTCAGATGGAACACAGTCCCTCTCCTTTTTGCCAATTCTGGCTGTTTTTGGTGAATTGTTAGCTTCAAACGGTTCAATTGTTAGCAGTAGGAATCCGAATTTAATGTTTGTTTACATGGAAAGAACTCCTAATGATCTATTCCTTTCCAGCTTCACCAACTGCACAGTATAACCTTCCAGGCCTGGCCATCGTTTGAGCTGCTTCACCGCGCTTTGACCACGATCGTTTTCGGACAACGTTATTATATGACACATTTCTCAACCCTATTCACCATCCGCTGAAGAAATGGGTCGATTTTATTCCGTTTGGTTAGGGTTTTGCAGCAGGAAATTTGATCCATCATGTTTATTGACAATTGGTGTGGCACCCAAACCTCAAGCTTTTTGAATCCAGCTTTGTGCAGATGATTTAAAACTGTTCTATCTTTTACTCCTGGTCGATGACGCGACAATTAACATGCCGGTCAACTTCGATTATTTCTGTGGTTTTATCGACATTTTCTACGACAGGCATATCTGAACGGAATCAATGAAACCAAAATTGCACGTAATGGACTGTTACACACAGTATCTGGAACATAAACACCACTCCCAATTTCAGCAGCCTAGGTCGTATTGCCACCTTTATAAAAAAAAGTATGAAAGTGAACAAAAAGAAAATTTGGTACACTTTACTGTTTAACACCCTGTAACTCACAACTGAATGGAACAAAAAACAACAAAATAATTTTTTTAGTGCGAAATGTCACCTTTACAACGAGCATAAATCTAAGATTGCTTTATCGATACTTAACGAGATATCGATCACTACAGCCATCTACCAAAAATATGTTTTTTTTCGACAACCTAATACTTTCCTAGGACCGGAAATCTTTTGCTGTGTGAAGAATTTACCTCTAGAGAGCCCATCCCTTGACCGAAAGGAGTTTTTAGCTTTCAGCCGGAGCTTTTGGTACAAATCGCAACCCAGGAGTTGGTCCCCTGACGAATGCTGTACCAGGGCGCTGATGGCACAGTTCCAGAGTCCACTTTGAGGATCCATACCAAGGGTCATATGCGTTTTGATCCCTTCGATTGGTATGAGCCCCGTTTACATGCAGCAATTAGGCTAGGGAGACACTGATCCTTGCAATTGGTGACTGAGTGTGCGTCACTATATGAGTCTCCGGGACAACTGAAAGCCTCGATTCTCCGATGTAGGCCTTGGTGTGGCTCTTCCTTTATTTTACATTCTATTTGTCATTTGCGGCCGTGGTAGTGGTCAAGGTCTGTCCGGAATCGTGTCCGGCATGTCATGAGTTCGAGCCTAGTATCACTGAAGAACGGCCGTATAAAGGGAGTCCGTTGCATCTGAAATATGTCACGTCTCAAACATCCCCCCTTTGGTGTGGAAGTTAGGAGAGGATTGTGCCGGCTCAGGTCTCGTCCTCGTCACTTGACCGTGGCTTATGATTACGAGGTCTATCGCCAAAAGCCTTCTAGTAGCGGGATAGTGCGACGTTAATATTATTCACTCACTCTATCTGTCCTTTAGAAATATCGAATGTTTACGGCGTTTATTGACGCTTTTCTGTGAAATTTAATCAACCTTAACTTCTTCAGGGTCTACTGTTTTTTTTTTCGGAATATTTTATCCCATTTTTTCTTTTTGTTGACTTTGTCATTTAATCGACAGTTTCTATTTTTTATTAAGTCTTTTCCTTCTTTTTGGGGCTGTTGCCGTCCTCATTCTGTATATTCTTCATTTTCTTTGTTGATTTACCTATTAACGTTTGACCGTGAGGAATTATTCCTCCTTTTTCTCTCGCTTAGTCAACTTTTGTTGGCTGTTTTATACTACTTGACATCCAGAAACAAAACTTTTGTCCTAGTTTATCTTTTATTCTAATTTTTATTAATTCTTTTTCTATTTCAGTTCTATTGTCAGATTTTTCTCTATATACTTTTTACTCTCTTGACTCATTGTGTGTATTCTGATCTAAAACGCCCTGAATGTTGTGCCTTATTTCTAATTTCTGTGTCTCTGCCACTAATTAATTTCTCTAATTCTATTTTTAATCTCTCTTATTTATGAGCCCTAATTTCTTTAGAATAGGGACACTTACCATACAAAACTATCTATGATTATTCAACTATTGTGTACATTGTATTTATGATCTAAATAGTTTTAAATCTAGATATATGAATTAATACTCTGTGATCGAAAAAATTAGGATAGCTCATGGATTTAACGAAATTGCGCAAATATTTTTTCTGAAAATTAACGTAAAACAAGACATCCATCCGTTAACATCGGAAATCTTTCTACTTTCTGTGTGATGAATTTGCCTCTAGAGGCCCAGACCTCGATTGAAAGAAGTTTTTCGATATCGCTTTCTGCAGGAGCGCTTGGTATAATTTTGCTACCCAGGAGTTTTCCCTTGACAAACTCTGCACTCGGACGCTATTGGTGTTATAGATGTAAAACAATTAGTAGCTACATTTACATATTTTAATACTACCTCACCTATAATTTCTAGTTATGTTTATGTTATGACGATTCCGATTAAACTGTCCTAAGCAATTGTGTTTACGATTTGTGTCAGTTAAAGCACAGTAGACCCCTCTTAAGTCGAACAATTCATCTGGGAAGCCTCCGATAACGCTCTTGAAAAACTGTGCTCGAAACGCAATTACGTTTTCTTGAGAAGAACTGGGGTTTTGGGGTCCAACCACATGTTCGAGCTCCTGTGAGTGATTATGACTTGCCACAAGATATATTTCGTTCATACATATTGATATCGTCGAACATTTACCTCCCTCAAAAGTCTACACTCTTTGTTTAACTTGTATTGAAAGATACAGTGGGGGGCAAAAAGTCCTGAACACACTCATTTTTTAGCGTAATTTTTGTGTTTGACTTCATTTTTCGTTGTGAAATTATCGCACTATCTTAAATATTGTTATTGATTTTGATGTATTTTTTCATGCTGATTTCAAATCTGTTTGTAGATTTCATCTTTAGTAAATAGTTTCATTGATATGTTGAAAAATTCTTGACAAGAAAGCACAAGGTCACTGTAAGAATGAGTGAGTGTGTTTTCCACCAATGAAATGCTCCGTTATTTCAACCAATCAGAGAGCAGTAGCGATAAAGGGTTGAAAGAAAAAGGTGAAACGTGGTTTATTGTATTGAATGCAGTTGTGTGCTTGTGGAAAATAGTGTATTGAAAGCAATTTGAAGTGCGTTTGTGGAAAATATTGGAATTATGGCTAAATTTTCATATCTGCCTGAGAATAAAAGGTACAAAATAATACATTTGAAGGAAGAAGGTTATTCTATGCGCCAAATTGCTGCTAAAGTACCATGTGGCCTTTCTACTGTTGTGAGAACTTTGAAAAGATTTTCTGAAACAAATTTTATTGCGGACAGGGGGCGATCAGGACGACCAAGAAAAACATCTTTACGTGAAGACAAGTTATTGCACAGAATTTCACTTTCAAACAGAAAGCTTAATTCCTCGAAAATTTTGAAACAATGGACTTTGATATCAAATGTGAGTGTGTGCCCAAGAACTGTTAGAGGAAGACTGCTGGAAATTGGGTTACGAGGCTGTAAAGCACGCCCAAAACCATTACTGACTGAATTTCAACGCAAGAGGCGATTGACGTGGGCAAGGGAACATTCATTATAGACTATTAAAGACTGGGAAAAGGTAATATTTAGTGACGAGAGTCAGTTTTGTATTTCTGGCAACCAAAGTAGTGCCTATGTAAGACGACGCACTCTTGAGGAATTCAGCCCTCAGTGTCTGAAGCCCACAGTAAAGTACCCGACAAAAGTGATGGTATGGGGTTGCATGTCTTCTCATGGTGTTAGAAGACTTCACATCGTTAGCGGAACAGTGAAAGCCATGGATTACATTGAAATACTACAAAATAAATTGCTACCAACTGCGAGAGATCTTTTTGGGAATCAGTCATGGATTTTTCAGGATGATAACGCCCCTTGTCATTGTGCAAAGGTAGTCCAGAAATGGTTGAAAGACCATACTGTGAATAGAATGAACTGGCCAGGACAGTCTCCCGACCTTAATCCGATAGAGAACTTATGGTTTAAAATTGGTTATGAAATTTCAAAGAAAAAACCTTCAAACAAACGTGAATTAATTGAAGCTTTAATATTTTCCTTCAACCATATTGTCACGAAAGATCTTCTTTTGAAATTGGTGCATTCCATGCCAAAAAGATGTAGAGCCGTAATTAAAGCAAATGGCTGGCCCATAAAATATTGATTTTCTAACATGTGACAACAATGTAATTTTCAAAATGCTTATTAAATATACCGTATTTGTCAATTTTCGTGTTATTTTTCTTTGCATATTATGTTATTCTATATTGTTTTATTCTGCACATATTTCACATTATTGTGTCCAGGCAGCTTTACTACAAAAAATATTTTAGTCATTAAGAAACTAGTAGCAGATTTGAAATCAGCATAAAAAATACATTAAAATCAATAACAATATTTAAGATAGTGCGATAATTTCACAACGAAAAATGACGTCAAACACAAAAATTACGCTAAAAAATGAGTGTGTTGAGGACTTTTTGCCACCACTGTACACCAGATTGCCTGAGCCCTTCCCGATGACTAATCAAACCACTGAAACGGTAGCAGAAACTTTTTTCTGGTTAGATTTTACGTTAGGGTGCGTCCCGGAGACCATCGTTACGGCCAGAGGCAGAAATTTTGAGAGTGATCTATTAACTTTTAGGTATTGAAAAGAACTACGGCATATCACCCGGCATCTAATGGCATGATCGAACGGTGGCATCATCAGTTAAAGAGTGCTATAAAGTGTCTGGCAACGGGAAAATGGATAGAGGCTCTAACAGCAGTTTTGCTTGGGATTCAATGTAGCCTCAAAGGGGATTTAAAGTGTTCTTCCTCAAAACTTGTAATTGGAAATACTCTTCGTTTACCTGGTGAATTTTTTAGGTCTAATACCAGAAATTTCCAGATGCCTGCCCAAGGTTTTTTTTACAAAATTTACGTAATTACATGCAGGATCTGCAGTCCACCTTAGTTTCTAGACACTTAAAAAGTAATGTTTTGTCCACAAAAATCTTTCTGATTGTTCCCACGCACGTTTCTGTTAGACAAGATTGTGTCGGATGACCACTTCAGCAGCCATATGGCGGGCCTTTTAAACTAATTGCCCATAACAGTAAACTTTTTATTCTTTTAATTAAAGGAAAGAAAAGTATCATTTCAGTTTATCGTCTGAAGCCTACTTTTATGGAGATCGAGTCCAGTTGCACCCCGGACTAGTCCAGTGAAGACCGAGACTACTACCTAGTATGGCAGACGTGTTAGATTCCAATGCACTATAATTCTTCCACCAAAGGAAATCAAGATGCTTTGCAGTTCCCGGTCCAATCTACTCGTTGTTGTAACCTTGTTCGTCAAGCCGTTTTGTTATATTTTAACCAGTTCTTGATGTTTATTTAAAGTTAACCAAATTTAATAAAAGTCAAGTTTGTACTTAAAAATGAAATTTGGTCATTACTCGAGTTAGAATTTATTGGTGGCTAAAGGCTGCTATAGAAGTTAGATTTTCAATTTTTGCATTTTTTATTTTACTTTTAAAAAATAGTGAGCACTTTGCTGCATCCCTAGATGCATTATATAAAGAATTTGATAAATAGAATGCTAGAAAATTTAATTTTAAAATTGTAAGCAAATGTGATGTAGCTATGTTTCAGGTACACTTTCTTCAAAAAAAATCCGTTTTGTATAATATATGCATTGTAAAAAACTAACTGTTCTGTATAATATGTTCAAATTTATTGAAAATTTTCCATTTTTTTTTTTGTGCAAAAAGTACGGAAAATTTAAATAATTAGTTACGAAATTAAAAAAAAAAAATTTGCTTTTTGAACTGTTAATTGTCTAGTTATGCATTTATAAATACTCAGTGTAGTCCTTAAACTATAAATCAAATGGATATAGTACAAAGTGGATCTTCAGGATTATTCAAAATTAAATACACAGCTTGTAAAATAGATATTTCCTTTCTCCGAAATGCTTATTCATAACATTTAAGTGGTCATGAATAACTATATGTTTATAACTGTTCGTTTTTCTTTAAAATAAATAAATACGCATATGTATGAGTTCAAAAACAGATTCTTTTATTATATTTTTTAAAAACAGAGTTCCATTTAAATTATACATCAAATTAACTTTTTATATGCATCAAAGACATTTTCTTTGTGTATTTTTATATCAATAAAAATATGTATAAGGAATTCTGTAATATCCTTTAATGATAATGTTCAAAGTGAAGTAAAAATACTAAACTTATAGATATAACACTTTGGTATTTTAAATGGAAGAAGGTGTGAATTGTTGATAGCATGTGTTGATGAAGTAGGGAAAGAATAATTAAAAAGACTTCTAAATAATCTAGAATTTTAAACTTACAATTTAAAAAATAAGAAATGATGCAAAATAATCCAATTAATTATGGTATGGCTTTATATTGTATAAAAAATATTGTTTTGTTAAATTATAGATGAAAAAATATATATTTTCAATTTTCTCAAAATGCAATTTTCGGTGAGTCCGGCACACTTTTCTCAAAATCTACTTTATCTATATGGCTGATATTTTGCATATTATAAGATCCAGAAATTTTCAACAAAGTGAATGGATTTTTTTTCAAATAAACATACACAAATTTTAGATATAGCAAATTTTCAGCATATAATTTAAAGGAAATTTAAATCACTAAATTTAAAAAAAATTTAATTTTTATGAATTTTTTTTATTCATTTTATGGATTGCTATGTTTGTAAAAGCGCTGTAAAATTTTACAGCTATATAGGCAATTGATTTTAAGTTAAGTGTACCTATAGGTAAGAAGATGTCTCGAAAATAAAAATAAAAAATAGTTATTGAGTTTAGTGTTTATACAGAGATTTATTTGTAATTTTTAATGGAATTTTTTATATTAACAGGTATATTATATATATATCAATATTACAAAAATAGTTATAAACCTAAGATAACTATAGTCATGATAGAATAGTCTTAGCCACAATAGTACTAGAGCAAACTCCTGGCCTTAGGAACCAGGATTGCAGGTTAAAACAATGTTTTTCGGCCAGCCAACCTTCACCTGAATTTGCCAGTACTCTGAGTCATAGGGAAAGCAAGAAATTTCTAGAGAAGTTTAACTAGTATTATAAATAAAACCATAATCTATTAATGTAAAACGATAATATTATAGCCTGTAATAATTACTAAAATATTTTAAATCAAAGTTAAAACTATTAGATAAAGACTTACCACGTATACAGCAAAGCATATTCCCGGACAATGAACAATAACAGTAACG
>BMAO01003928.1:0-19139 GCA_019973975.1 Trichonephila clavata | reverse complement strand
TACATTTAATATTTTATGAGAAAAAGGCACAGAAAAATGCTCAATTTAACATTAGCGGGATAGGGGTACCGACTTACCTTAAAGAAACGCAATTGTCGTTTTCCCCTACTGATATGCATCTTTTTGAACGATGGCTAAGACTTTACTGCCCCCTACCGGTAACGCAACCAACCGATAACTCAATTCCTGTTTTCTTTCCTTTCTCCTGTTTGCGCCAATCGCGTTATTTGCGCCATACAACCCTATATAATAAATGATTGTCACAATGTCCTGTATCTATTCTTAAAGTTTGTACCTTGAACTTGAGACAACCCTGCATAACCATCTCCCTCAACCAGAGCGTTCCGTAGCATCACTTACACTGGTGTCCAAAAAGGTTAAGTTAAATCGTAAAATGCGAAAAACATGGAGTAAGTATTCATAAAATTATTCCAAATTTCGTGCGGATACTAATTGGGTGAAGAAGAAACATTGGGTTCGTGCAAAACTTATTTGTCCACTACGTCCTGCGCGAAACACCGGCGCATGTCGGAACGCGGAAAAACCGATTCATGCAGCATAGGCAGTTCAGACAAGTTTCGTGCAACTGCTGTGCGAAGGAACGTTGTTAACCATCAAACAAGGTGAATAATGGCACAAAAACGCCAATTGGACATGTTTACGAAAGGAAGAATCGTTGGAATGATGGAATCCTCACGATCACGAACCGAAGTGTCTGGAATTCTGAATGTGGACCAGTCTGTGATCTCAAGACTGTGGCAGAGGTTTCAAAGAACGGAAGATGTTACCCGACAACCAGTATCAGGTCGACTAAGAGTCACAACCCCTCGCCAAGACCGCTATCTGGTAATAAGTGCGCGACGTCAAGGGGCAGTACTGACAGAGCACTGGGTTCGGCGCTCACAGTCGCCACACGAATACGAATTTCAAGACAAAATGTTTACAGGAGACTCAATCACGCTGGCCTGTATGCAGGAGACTAGCAGTTTGCATTCCCTTCACGTCTGCGCATAAACGCGCTCGTTTGAACTCGAGCTTGAAATATCAACATTTGAGTGTGGGAGAGTGAACCAATGTGATGTTCAGTGGTGAGTCCCGGTTTAGTCGGAGTAGTGATTCTCGGCGGGTAACGATATGGAGAGAACGTGGAACACGTTTTGAACCAAGAAACATAACGGAAATACATCATTTTCCATTAAGGGGAGTAATGGTATGGGCAGGCATTATGATGGACGACCGCGCAGACATCCATTTTTTGACACGGGGTCTGTGACTGCTCAAAGATACAGAGACGAAGTTTTTGAGATTTATGTTCGCGTGTTTCGAGGTGCTGTCGGTCCAGACTTCATTTTGATGACTTCCAGCTGATTGATGACTTCCTTGAAACGGCAAAACATCCGGTGCATGTCAGGGCCTGCGAACTCCCCTGATTTGAATCCTATCGAGCATGTATGGGATGTGCTCGGGTGACAAATTGCAGCCCATTCGCACCTACCAAGTTCCGCTACAGAACTGAAGAGAGCTCTCCAAGAAGCTTGGAACCGTTTGAGCCCACAACTCATTCATTATCTCATAGCAAGTATGATAAATCGCTGTGCAGCGAGCCTGGCTGTCAGAGGTGACGACACGCCTTATTAAACTGCAGCATCAGTATTTTATTTAATGTTTTCTTTCATTTTTTCTTTAAAGTGTGAAACCTTGCTATGCTCACTTTTCTTTCAAACTGCTACTTTGGATAATAAAATTAATTATTATCATTCTTTTGATTTGCTTCCTTATTTTATAACCAGTTACACTCGCATATCACGTTTCCCGCCATTCTGATTTACAGTTCCTTCTTTATTCACATAATTATCAATTATGCTTAACTTTTGGACACCAGTGCATATATATATATATATGTATATATATATATAATATATATATGGAATTTTAAGTTTTAAAAGGATCATAATAAACTAATGATCTATATAAATAAATAAAATTTAAGTGTCTGTTTGTAATTTCAAATTAGCAGCTTTTTACTAAATGCATTTAAAGGTATGTAAGATACTTATATCAAAAAATCAATTTTTAAAATTTTTGTCTGTCTGTCTGTCTGTTTGTTCCGGCTAATCTCGGAAACGGCTGGTGCGATTTTAAAAATTTTTTCGCGAATGGAAAGCTACATTATCAGTGGGTAACATAAGGTATATTTTATCTCCGTATTCCTACGGGAACTGGAACTATGCGGGTAAAATCGTGGGACGTTGCTTACTCATCGCCAAGTTGGCGCAAAATTATTCATTTGGTCAATAATGGAAATTTTAATAAAAATTTTCTAACATTTGTAACAAATAACTGAAACAAAGTGTAATTTGGCATCTTTACAAGAAGCAATTTTTTAAATGTTTTTTTTATTAGATGTATAACATTTATTACGTTACGTTTGTTAAATGTCAAATTCAAACTTTGAGAAATATCGCCAAGTTGGCTAAGAAGTTCTCTATTCCTTCAATCCCAGATATTTTAATGCACATTTTCTCCCACTTTTTAAAGAGGAAAACGAAATAAAGTTTTAACGAATTGCGCGCGCGTGATATTGAAAATTCTATAGTAATATTAATTGACAGTTTCATAAAAGTTTTGATTTATTGTCCATAAAATCAACATTGAAAATTTAAACGACGTGCAAAGGAGGGAGGGAAATGTATTATAAAAAAAAAGTAAGAGGGAGAAAAGTGGAATAAATGGAAGATGAATTATATATCAAACGTAGATACTTTCGATTTTTAATAATATTAATAGTTAAAGTTATTGAATTTTTGTTGTTAATTATTATAATAAATTACATTTTTAGTTTTTTTAAACTAAGCTCAATTTTAGAATTTTTAAATTTCATTGGTTCCAGTCAAGCAAAAAAGAAATTACAATATTATAATATTTACTTTCTAATGATAATGATTGCGACTTTGACAGTTATTTAAAGACATAAACGCGAGCGGAGCCGCGGGTAAAAGCTAGTTTAAAATAATTACACTGAATAAAAGGAATCTCTACTCCCATTGAGGCTATCAATAACGTTAACGCCTGCTTTGCACTAATTTTATTTAAGAAATGTATGTGGTTACATATAATATATAGTACTTCTATCTTTCACACTACTATCACACCACGCGTTTCTCAAAATGTGGGGTGCGCCCTCTATTGGGACATGATAATCCTACAAGGGCGGCGCAAGCACATTGAAAAATCAAAAATAAAAGATTTAAAAAAATTATTCATTTACTGAAAGCAATCAAAACAAAATACATTCTGAGAAATAAAAAATACACATATACAATAGTATAATGTATTAACGAGTTTTACTCATGTTTTAACGAGTATCAGTACTGCACAGCGTATTTGATCATTACTTCATTCGTACTAAGTTAAGAACATGTTTAATAATTAATAAAAACAATGTGGTCTTGCCATGTACAAAATTTAATACTTATCTTGGTAATTTGTGTGTAATTTTTTTTTATTAAAGTGGTACTGTAGTTTTAGCGTTAAAGTATTATTGAGCTCAATATATTATTATTGTATGGAATGAGGAGGGGGGGGGGTGCCATGAAATGTTTTCTTAAAAATTGGGTCTCAAACGTTTAAAGTTTGAGAAGCATTGCCATACAAACTTATTATTTAAATATTCTGTGAAGATTTCACTGCACTTTGTTCCAGTGTTTACATAATAATAATTAACAAGCATTTTTTTCGTAAAATCAAGACATTTATTGCATCCTATACTCAAACTAACTGTTTATTCATATTTAAATAATTCACCCTAATTGTGTTTTTTTTTCTTTACCTGAATGGAAAATTTAAGTATACCTGAACAGAGTTTTATTCTGTTGTTTCTTCCTCAATTTTGACAAAACATCTTGCTTCAAGAACACCATATTAAACTGGTTTGATAAAGAATACTATTAAGGTTACCTGTTACGCGTACAGTTACATTTTTGTAATGGTTCAAGGAATTCTAGTAGTTAATTTGTAATAGTAATTCAGTGAAATCTTAAAATTCTACTGATTTAAAAGCATCAAGACTCAAACTGAGTACGATACATATTTTTAACCATATAAAAGGGAAATGTATTAAAATGATAACTTAATATGCAATATTACATTTTGCCATTTTCCACCATTTCCAAATGAATGCAACGGTTACATTGTATATATATTTTTTTTTTCCTTTTCTCAATAGCTTCAAGATTGCGTGATATACATTTTTGTATTTAATAAAATCAAATTCACATTATCTGTCCAATTTATGATTATTGATCAATTTATTTTTTAATTCTTGTCAAGGAATTGCAGTAAAAGTAGTATTTGTGTGTTAGAAATTAGATATAAAACTAATTCCAATTTTGTGGTAATATTTAAGATTGCTAAATTCTTAAATGTGTATAAATTATTAAAAAAAATGATACACATTTTTATAGGGGGTATGTATTTATTACATACACTTAACACAAATATTTACAAAACGAACAAAATATACATATATAAATATGTAAGTAACGATATATAAAACACAATACAAAAACACAAAAACAAATGCAAATATACAAAATATACAAATATAAAAAATACAAAAATATAAATATAAAAAAATACAAATTTACTAAATATACAAATATAAAAATACAAAAAATTACAAAAAAAAAAACCCCTAGTAAATACAAAATTAAAACAAATTAAAAAAAACATATAAAATAATACAATTATATTGTAAATTACATAAATCAAAAAATACAGCTCAAATACTTTGATACAAAAGTATGAAAACAATTTACAAAAATTTTTAAAGCATTAAGGATTTTTAGATTTATAAGTATTTGAAATTTATATATACAATTCATTATTTGTGTTTTAAGGAGTATTTGAAATTCACAACTTATTCTTTGTGTTTTAACATGTATTTGTAATTTACAACTTATTCTTTGTGTTTTAACATGTATTTGTAATTTACAACTTATTCTTTGTGTTTTAACGAGTATTTGTAATTTACAACTTATTCTTTGTGTTTTAAGGAGTATTTTTAATTTACAAATCCTTCTTGTATGGATGTGGATTACTGGGCTTAAGGGTGACATAATTTAGTTTTGCGATTCGATTGTTGGATGTTTCTTTTTTTCACTACACACAGGAGGTTCAATTTCAACATAAATAAGTTCTGTTCTAGAATTTTGATGCGTACGAATTTGGTAATTGACGGTCTATGTGTGTATATATCTGTTACGTGAATCTTGCAGTAAACTCTTCTTCTTCTGCTTCTGTTGTAAATTCTGGTAGCTCCAGGAAGGATAATTTAAAAATGTGTGGATGCAATTTAGATTTAGATCAACATAGGTAAAAATAGTGGTAACATCTACATAAGTTTGACAATAAATTTCCCATTAAATCAAATGGAATAGTAATTAAGGTGACTGCCTACCTTCGGACCTAATTTTTTTATAAAAACAACTTTTTGAAACAAATTGAGCGTTTTTAGGTAGAAAAATAGAAAAAAATATGAAAATACATAAAAATTTTAAAATAAATATTGTACTTTTAGAAAAATTAGGTTGTTTTGAAGGAAATTTTACCAAATTTATACTAAAACGGGAAACACTGTATAAAAAATTCTAATGCGATTATCTTAATTTCCTTTATACAAACATACATACTATAGTTCTCATTAAAAGGAACCAAAATCTAAGAGAAATATTAAGATACAAAAAAATTACAGGCAATTATACATTATAATAAGAAATTTTGATATTTTTAAAGATTTTTCTTTATAAAAACTACCCTAAATATGTGTGTGTGTGTGTGAAAAACTATTTAACCTACAACAAAACTTTTGGTTCTCTTTAAGAAAAATAGTATAAAAAACATTCCCACAAAATTTTAATGCATTATCTTCTTTGGTTCTTTAAATATCATGTTTCTGGTAAAGAGTTTCTTTCGAAAACATGATTTTGAGAAAACCTCATTTAAAGTTTTATGTTACAGTAAAAAGGTATATAAACTTTACAAAATTATCTAAAATTCACTAGGATGATATGTCACACCTTCCTTTTCTTTGTGGGGCAACCCTTTTTTCTTTTGGTGAGTTCGTGTTTTTTTTCTTTTTAATTTTGTAAAGGGTAATGAATGTTTTTCTGCGTCGTTAATCCATCGATAGTCATACAATTTTAATATGCGCGTATCATATAGCTACCAACATTTAACCCCATCTTATTTATCACTTTCAATAAGCCACTAGCACCTTCATTAAATTGTAGAACTGCTGTATATGCCCCTAATTGCAAAGTTTGGAGCTCAACAAAGTTTTGTTTCGGAACTATGTTACACAAAACACCATTGAAACTCTCATTGGCATTCTGAGCCATTCCATGTAAACTCTTTTTTAAAAGTGATTGATCACATAGTTTTAAGAGTAGCGTGGTTTAACAATATTTATAATACATTGTGGGAGTCCATGGGTTTTGTCAGTGAATATTTTACCAAGTGCCTTTGCTTTTTGAAATTTGCCCCAACTATCTGTTCCCGTTGGGCATTGAAAATAGATAGGCTTTTCAGTACTGGAACAGCAGTGATAAAACGCAGCAATAACTGCGCTTTGCATGCTACTAAATTTTTGTTTTTCAGCGAATTGCTACTTCGTAATAATTTTGCAATTTGTTGATAAAATTGTCCACCAATTTTCACTTCTCTCCCAATCCTTTTACTGACTTTTTTAACTTTCTGAGATGACTTCCAACTCTTTTCTGCACGTGACCGAGACATTCTAGTTTATTAACTGTATTAGGAGCGTACTATTTTTTACGGATTCATATGCTTTGGAATCCCCATCACCATAGTAATCAGTGTACCGCAATTGACAAAGATTCTCTGATTGCTCAAATATGCGATATGTTCCAACAGTATATATACATGCTTGAAACAGAACCCTTATGATTGCAAAAAACATGTGCATTAGAAGCAGCACCTGTAACTTTAGTCTGCTTTGAACATATTTTACAATAATGTGACATTATTTCGATGTCCAAAATATTTCCTGTGTCAACGAATATGCAACTGACACAACCATTGTGAGACGAGTAGTCACGCTTCTTCAGAATAGAATAGTGGCTGAAACACTAGAAAAATTATGGAAATATATTTTATAAACTAAAAAAAATGAGAGAAACTGTAGAATTTGAGTTAAAAATTGCAATTTTCTGCAACTTCCGGTTTCAAAATGCTGCTTCCGGTTACCTTTTGCAGAGAGTGATGTTTCTTAAAATTACTATAACTTTATTTCTATTTCACGTAAAGAAAAAAGAAAAACTGTTTTGGAAAGAAAATGTTCACACTATAAGATTTTGAAATAAAAAAAAAATTGCCTTATGTAGTCAAAAATGACATTTTCAACGTAGGCTATAAACTTATGTATAAAAAATAAATAACTCATTTTACCTTATAAATTTTTGAATGACGCCAATATTGAGAATTAAAATGCAATCAAATTTTTAAAGTTCTTACGTTAGTTGCTTTTTTTTAAATGTACATTATGACTAGTATAGTTGTGGATATATATAATGGTGTGGGATATAATTTTTTTTCAACGTAATATCATTTTAATTTACTTAATATCATATCTTGTTTTAAAATCAAATGTAGTTACTAAAACAAAATTAATTGAATTTTTAAAATATTTCTAATTTGGCTTTGTAATTTAGAATTGCAAATCACAGACTCAAATAAAACATTAAAATAATTAAATAAATAAAATATGAAACAATATATATATATAATATTAGCACCGTAATACATTTGATAATATATAATAACAATTTCAAGCAAACTGAAGACATTTCTTTAATATTAATTAAGTTTTATCTGCTATAAAATGAAGAAGAATATTCTAATAAGCCAGTTTAAGACCGAAAAGAGTACTAATACTCTAGATTTATTTTTGGCAACTCTTTTGAGGGACCAATTAAAGATTTTAGAATCATAAGAATTCCTAGAAAAGACCTTTGTAATTTGTCTGGGAATGAGAGTTAACGTCACAGTCAAAAAGTTTCACATGGGCTATTGGCAAAGGACCTCTAAATTTTTAACAACGGTTAATTGAGAAGGACTACTCCATATTCCCTCCTAACTTACACAGCACACCAATGGGAGCATGTTTGAACCTCGACAGATTTAACGTGCAATGGTGCTCTGTACAGCGGGTCTTCATTGAAAATTATGAAATGCCAGCTAAGAGACCGTATCCTTAAAAACTAGCCCACTGCAGTCACTGTAATAGAACAGAATACACGGATGATGCATCATTGCATCCTCTTGTTTCAAAAACGCAAACATGGGAATCTTTTAAAACATAAAGGTAGGGTTAACAATTTATTTCCCGTCAGGTTGAAATGAGTATAAAACCCTTCTACCCTGTGACCCAGATAAAGGTGTAGAAGGAACTAAAGGATCATACGACAGAATGAATTGCAATTATTTTATTTATCACTATAAACAACTCAAACACAAATATCAATATAAATAAGATAATACAATTAAGTTATAGAGCAAGAGAGAGACGAGATTCGCGTTTGGGGAGAATATGTTCGATACTGTGGATCTTCCCCTTTAATATTAGTTTACACAGAGCTTAAGTATTTAATGTCCTCACTCCTACTTTAACACTAAACATTAACTTAATATGAAGTTTACAGTGTTTTCCAATCAATTGCAATTTGACTCTAACACTTCTTGGTTAGCTAAACTATTCACTTTCTTACTTTTTGTTTACCAATTCTCATCACAGCAAATTTACTAACTATTCATTATTCACTTCACTTCTAATCAACTCACAATTCACTAACTCTCAAACTCGGTAAGAAGGAATATATGTATTAAACGTAATTTGCATATCACGTTTTCTTTTTTTAGGAGAAGATTGTTTAAAATTGCTGGCTCAAAAGAATACCCAAAAAGAGTTGTTAGTTGAAGGTCGCGTATAGATCCGTCACAAGCTGAATAAACAAAAAAATAATTACCGTGGATGGCTGGAATATTTTGAATTAAACAAAGTCATTCCAGAAAAAAATTAAGTAAATTTTTATACATACACATATATGCATATATATAAAGTTCCTATAAAAGTCAATCAGTACAATATATATCTATAAAGTCAATATATATCTATAAAGTCAATATATATCTATTTATATTAGTTTATATATAATTTTAAATGAGACAGTTTGAATTTTCTTTATACTGTTTGAAAGTAATATACAAAAAAAAAAATGCTCGTAAAAATGGTATTTCTTTAATAAATTATCCGGGAAAAATATTTTCTTCGGTCATTCAACATCAAGATAGCTTTATCGTTTGGAAATCCATAAATACACACAGCACATGCATTCGCATTTTTACTTCGTACTTCAACTGTGATATCTCACTACAAAATCCGTAAACGACAGACCATTCCATGTTTAGCAAACCAAAGAAAGAGAATAGTATTTCTTTTTTTAAAATTTGCTTGAAAATACTTTCTCAACAAAAAGAAAAAGAAAATATTGTGCCTAGCAAATATCCACCCCTTAAAAGACAAAAGGATAAGTTTGTAATATCTTGGGAAATATTTCTTCTCTCTCAGAAATAAATATATCTTGAAGCACTATCATTCTTTAAAGGGGAATGGACCGTTTCTATTTATTCGAACGAAGCAAGGGATTTTTCTTTTTCTTTTCCCTAGTGTTCACATACGTAAGAAAAGAAATAATATTTTACTCTATTTCCTGAGAAAACTTAACAAAGTATATTGAGAGGTACATAGAATCAAAACATATGATCATTGTATAAATTCAACTTATTGGAGACATTACGTTGATTTTCATAAACTTCCAATTAAGAAAAATTTATAAGTGGTAACGTGTAAACATCTTGTTTTTAGTCATGTTTATTTGTATTTAAAAATCAAACATTTTGTTCTATGTCTAACCAGAAACTTACATTTTACCCCTGTGCATTGGAAAAATAGCATATAAAGATAATATATATATATATATATATATATATGACAGACCTCAGGCCTGCGGGTTAAATAAGGAGGGCATCATCTCTATAAAATGCTTCTTTATTCGGCTTGCAATTATATAATATCCAACATGGTGGCCCTTGGGCGCACAACACCATAGAACAATAGACGGTAATCGGGCCAGGAGTCCACCAGCTACTTCTCTCCAGTACGCGTTCTCCTTCGTCAGCGCTCGCTCCACCTTTAAATAGGCTTATTTACCCACAAATCCTTACGCGATGATAAAGAGTTCGCTCTATTTTCATTTCTTACTCCCTTAATTTTAAAGTTAATCTTTTCAAACCTGATATATATATATATATTATATATATATATATATATCGTGTTTTTCGAGTGATGATCAACACATTGTAGTTTAATCGTCTTTATTCCATGAGATCATTTTGTAATCTGTTTGTAAGAGAGAGAGAGAGAGAGAGGGACGGGCACGTGTTAAAACTCAAGAGTCCGCGGCTTCTTCAGAAGCCATATGTCTGTTCAAGTACATTCCTTATTGAAGAGGTATATTTGAAATACTAGGTAATAAAAATTAATGGTAGGAGCAGCGAGATCTTTTAAAGAAATGTCTAATCCATTCCCGAACTGGGTAATAAATTTAATACTTGAAGATGTAACGGGAAAATAAAAGTTAGAAGTGGACTAGGGAGTTAATTTTAGATCTAATTTAATTATCCTTAGATATATATACTCTTAAACACTATATTACTTTTCATCCCAATTATTTAAACCTAATTAATATTAATAGTAATCCAGTTAAAACTAATCACTTGAATGCATCATTGTTTATTATGGATTATAAATTATATAGCAATATATATAATATAGGAGATGAATTTAATTTTAACATTCTTAAAGTGCCAATCTTGAATTCAAGTTTAACTATCCATATATAAAAAAAAACTTTTTTTAAATTATATTTATCGTAATAACGTATTAGTTAGTGATAAATTTTAAAAAAATTAATTTTTTTAATAACTTTATTAAACATTGAATGGAACATGGATGCCCTACTAATTTTATTTACTATTACATTCCTATCAGTTTAGTGTAAGAAATATGTAATAACAAAAGCATTTTCAATTAGTTGTACAGTTAATCGATAGTGGCGCTTCACTTCTAAGTAAATTAATAATAATATATTTTATGTAAAATTAATTGTATAGGTCTGTGTTGTACTTTTATTTTCTATAAATTTTAAAGAAATATTTAGAGTTTTTAAATGTATATATAGAGACTTAATGTTATTTTATCATAACTTACTTATTTTATGCGTTACTGATATTCTCCTTTCTGTCGCCCAGGAAAAATGGTTATTGCTATACTCACGTGGTAAGTCTTTTCATCTAGTTGTTTGCTTTCATTTTAACAAATTCTAGTAATTATTATAGGCTATAATATTATCGTTTTATATTAACAGATTATGGTTTTATTTGTAATAATAGTTAAACTTCTCTCTTGACATTTCTTACTTTCCTTATGGCTCAGAGTATTGGCAAATACAGGTGAATGTTGGCTAGCCACAGAACTTTGTTTAAATCTGCAATCCTAGTTCCTAAGACCAGGAGTTTGTTATAGTACTACTGTGGCTAATAGACTTTATACTATCAAGACTAGTTATCTTAAGTTTATAACTGTTTTGTGTGTATATATATATATATATATATATATATATATATATATATATATAAGGATAATTAAATTAGATCTAAAATTAAATCCCTAGCCACTTCTAACTTTTATTTTCCCGTTACATCTTCAAGTATTAAATTTATTATCCAGTTCGGGAATGAAGTACACATGGCCTTAACAGAAGTTTACCGCTCCGACCATTAATTTTTATTACCTAAATGTCATGCTTAATTTCTCAAGTGTACCTCTTCAATAAGACATGTACTTGAAAAGACATCTGGCTTTTGAGTAGCCGCGGACTCTTGATTTTTACCACGTGTCTATTTCTCTCTTACAAATAAGATCCCTAAGTGATTTCGTGGAATAAAGACAGTTTATTCTATTTATTATATATATATATATGAAATCATTTCCTTTATTTTAGCCCATTTTGGTATTGGAGGAATATTTTGCTAGTTGTAGTCGTTGAACGATTGAGGAAAAAACGTGTTGTTATATACTGAACAAATATTTATTTTGCACAAACATAAACTGAACAGCAAAGAAAGCACAACACAAATACACGCTGTAAGCCACACGCGACATCTAGAACAAATCATTCGTTGTTTGCTCTTGAGGGAAATTCTGCATTTGAAACAAGTGTTGAATTTGAAAATTTTAATTGCCCACTATAACAAAAAAATACCAGGGAGGATTTGTCGAATTGCCATAAAAATTGGTGAATATGAAGAATACGCATAGAAAAACAAATTATTACAATTTCCGAGTAATTGAATCATTACTTCAGAGTTTGATCATTACAAAAGAATGAAATCAATAAGGCGTTGGTCTTCATCTGGCCTGGAGTTAAGTTTTCACCTGTAGTTAAGTTATCCGACTATGTTCCGAACCATAGTTTTTCAAAAGCGCAAGAACGAATATTTTTTTAATATTTAGTGTCAGTTAGATTAGAATGCACATATAAAATTGTTTTAATAAAATTATTACAATAACAATTATTTAAATTCAATATTTTGGCAAAAAAAAAGAACATAGAATAACCTATTTTCAAAACATTCTAATTTATTAGAAATGATTCAGTAATCATAATAATTTGCCCATATATTGCTCAGACCTCTGCACAGATCCTGAACTAGGAATTATATAATATATATAATTTATAGAAGGAAAATAGGTATACTTAAATAAGAAAAATATAACTTATAGAGGTAGATTTATCCGTACTTTAATAAATCAGAATGAAAATTTTCAGCAATAAAACATCAGTTATTATTTCAATTGGTAGTAACTGCGAATTTTTCAAAATTCCTAGTTCAAACTCTGTGGAGTCAGGCTCTCTTTAGCTGTACATAGACAAACTATTAAAATTATAGAAGCGTTTTTCATAAAAAGGATAATGTTTCGAAAATAAGTAATTCTATGT
This sequence comes from Trichonephila clavata, assembly GCA_019973975.1. Lineage (NCBI taxonomy): Eukaryota > Metazoa > Arthropoda > Arachnida > Araneae > Nephilidae > Trichonephila > Trichonephila clavata. The sequence continues at coordinate 6,000 of BMAO01003928.1, read as the reverse complement.
TAAATTTTTGCCAAAATATGGCATTTAAATATTGAAGTTAACTTCTTATGGCAGGTAGGGAAAAATTTTCGTTACGCGTTATCCGTTACGTGATGACGTAAGGTAGGAATGTGTTTTCCATTTCGGCGGAGCGAAGTTCCAACTTTTTCGACGATTTTAAAACATCCATCTAATTTTTACTTTTAAAACCAGACAAAAAATAATAACAGAATCATTTGATAATAATAAAGATCATTTATTTCGCCACGATACGGTATAATTTTTTTCCACAAAATAATGATAGTTTTTTTTTACGATTTTTTCTAAAATGCGTCAAAATTGATGCGTTTTTACGAAAATGATTTCTAAATCGTTGCGAATGAATTTATTTCTGTGTTATTAAATTGATATTCTACACTAAATAAGTTCATTCTTTTCTCTTTTAGAACCAGTCATTTAAAAATAAAATGCCAAAAACATTTTTTTTAAAAGATTTTTCAAAAAATACTCAAAACTTTAATTAAACATTTATTAACTTCGTCGTTTATTAAGATAATCGCACGAAACCTTTTTTCCTTGTGTAGACATTTATTATCCGTAATCAATGTGAAGATTAAAAAATTGCTTACAGATTATGGATTTTAAAAAAGTTTTTGTGTTTTCGTCTAAAACTTTTTTACGAGAATTGATTAAAACAGTATTTTTGGTACATTTTTTATTTAAAAATTACTGTAGTTTGCTATTGATAGGTGAATTTTCAAAACTTTGATGTAAAAATTAAGCCCTCAAAAAAATCAAAACCTTAAAAAAAATTCTCTAACTTACTGTACGTGTTTTTTAGTGGAATTCCAAGTGTGTGAAAGTTGCGCATGCGCATTAAGACGAATTTCTGGAGCCATACGCTATTCGAATCTTGGCTCTTTTTACTTGTAAACAAAAACGGCATTCGGTAAGATTGCTTTAAAATAGCTATAGAATTTCGTAATTTTGAAAATTTCTATTTTTCTGTCTTTTTTCACGAATAAAGCTATTTAAAAAAATTTTTAAAAAAACAATCGTCCTTTTAAAATTGTAAACAAACTTTCAAATGTTAATTATGAGATAGATAAAGCAAATGACCTGTTATGGGATCTGTTAATTTTCTTATATATTGATACAAGAAAGTTAACACATATAGTTCATTCTACAAGATTAAGACCTTTTCATTCAAATCAAATTTCCAATTATGCTAAATTCATGAGGTTAACATATAATTTAATAATAAACATCTCTGTTTTTTTTTTTTTTTGCATTTTATATTTCTGGTGATATTTTGATTTTATGCTGATGTTGTGTTTGTTATGATAGTTTCTTGTGTTATAGTTAATATAAAAATGAAGGCATTAATACATTTTTTTTCATTTACATGACACTTCTTAAAACAATATTTCTTAAATATGAAAAATATTTTACACACATGAGTAAAATAATGGACAAAACATAATTAACCTTTCTTTTTAATGAAAAAGCTGCACATTATCTTTGAAAAATATAATAAAACTGATAATCTTTCATTTTTTTTTTACAAAAAATGTAGTTTTAAATTTTAAAAAATAAAATAGAAACATAATTAACCAGTTTTTTAATGAAATATCTGCATATTATCTTTGAGAAATATAGTAAGACTGATAATATTTGTTAATTTTTTTTTAAAAGTTAGTTTTAAATGTTAAACAAATAAAATCAATGGGAACTTAATTTGTCATGTCTTACGTTTCGAGATTCTTAAATGATATTGAGTGCCAAGCCTACATTTCTTATTTTAGTTACCACAAGCCTTTGATAACAAAAGTATGTACTGAAACATTCATAAGCACAATGTGTGTGTGGAAATAGAATAATAATAATGATACTTATCTTTAAATGTATACAATAAAATATTTTTTATTATTATGTATTGAAAATGAAAATTTTGCTTATACTTACACCTTTTCCATCTTAATTATTTTTTTTAAATACAGTTTTAAATAATAATGATAATAATAAATTTGTTAATTATATATAAGATTACTTAAAAATAAAACTTAATTATACAATTCATTACATACAAGCCAAAGAAGTTAACTTCTACCGCGTATTCACACTGATACACGCATGCATTTTTTTTCTAATAATATTCTTTAAACAATTTTTTATCCGTGTATTATAATCTAAATGACATTAAATGTTAAAAAAATATTCGTTTGTACGCTTTTGAAAAATCACGGTTCCGAACGTAGTCGGATACCTTAAATAGTCTGATTAAATTCCTGGAAGGTGTCCTGCAAAATTCCATGCCAAACTACCTTCAACTGTTGGCCTAAATCGCCAACATTCCTGTATAGTTGTATTCACCTTTCCATAACTTCCCAAATGTGCTCCATGGGAGAGTCATCAGTTGACTCAACTGTCCAAGGAAGTGCAGGGCAAGTTAGGAGATAATTCATAGCATCACGTGCCAGCCAGGCATCGTTGTTTTGAAAAGTCAATCCTGCGTGTCGCAAATGGGACGCTAACAAAACTGGTCATAGGATGTCGTCAAAGAACTGGTCATCTAGTCATCTGGTTCTGTAATGGCTGCCACTACCATTCTGTCACTGATATCTGTCTTTGCTGATCCATACTTGATAGTATCGTCTAATCGCCACATAGATTTGATCCAGATGTCGAACGATTCTTCGATTCGTCCAATCTGCCCGATCAAATGACCTTCTACAAATTTTGACATCTGCTCGTAATTGCACGAATCCTTCGGTGAAGTATTGATACAGCCGAAGTAAGATATCGCAGTCGAAATTCAACAAAAATTTTGAACATCAGATTGAGAATCATTCTTTATATCTGGTTAATGTGTAGTTACGATGCGCTAGAGCTCCCTTTGTTCCTTTTTGGAACACCAAATTTTAATTAATTACATGTTCGGTCTAAATGTGATTGCGTACGAAATTTCTGTATATTTAGGGATTGCAATATCGGACCAAGAGTACAATACCGATGTTCAGTATTTTTTTAAATCTTAATACCGGGATACCGGTTTTAATACCGGTAGTAGAAATTTAAGAAAAGAAAGAAAATACAGGTGTTTCTTTGTTTCATTTGCCAATTTTATTAAGGAGCGCAAAAAATTAATTTGTATTTTTAAATTATAACAGCATATAAAGAATCACAAAAAAGCAAAGAGGAACATCTTATTTATTTAAACCACAAAAAAAGTGTAAATATGACTATTCAGTCTGTGGTACTATCACAAATTTTTGAAATGTGATCTTAAAAGCATAATGCATTAATTGTACTGTCATTAAGCCTGGAACGTAATTATGTGCACAAATTACCAGCTGTCGAAAATGCTCTTTCGTCATCTACGCTAGTTGGTATTATTGTCAGCAATACGCGATATACTTTTTCCAAGTATTTACCTCTAAATTTATCATCTTCAAATAAATCGATTTCTCGTCGGCAGGTTTTGGATATAGCTTATTTCTATATTGTATTTTGGTTTGTTGAATTTTTTTACTTATCACTAATTTTAATTTTTTTTCAAGAGGCAATTCCTTTTCATTATCGACATTATTGTCATAATCATCTTCGATAACTGTACCGAATTCTTCTGAATGTAGATAAGGTTTGTGAGTAAAAATTTAAGAAAATTTACTATAAACTTGATTAAGTTTGAAGTGGTTAGTCTCTTTTCCTTTTTTTAAATCATGATGATATGTAAATACAAGTATGATATGCAAATACAATGTGAATATAACAAACTTCCCAATTTAAAAATTTATCGAAATATTATGCACTTTCTTCACAACTACAACCTGGTTTTCAGAGATATGAATATCAGACTACGAATCCTGCACGTGTGCAGTATCGCGCTGATCTGTAATAGGATAGTTCTGGCCCACCTCCTTGGATAATTCACATATTTTATCACTTATCTTGATCGCACGATGCAATTTTATATTAACAGTCTAATTAACTTCGCCCGTTAGGGAGACATGAAAACAAAAACGTATACTTTTTTGCAAAGTTGGTGATCCCCCAACATATAGTGGAGAAACATTTCTAGTAAATACCGAAAAACTGGTATTTAAACTTGTGAATACCGGTATTACAAAATTGTACAAATTGCACAAAATACCGGTATTCGATATCCGGTATATCTGTATTGCAATATGTAATTATAATAGAGCATCTCCTTCTTAGTGTGTCAATTTTTTTTTTTTGCTCTAAAAGTGTATTTATTTTTCTTCTAAAGTATCAGTTTTCTTAATGATAAGGATTTGAAATAAAAAACATTATTCGTAAAGTTGTGCTTTAGTGGTTTGGAGAAATTTGAAGAAACGCAGCCCAATATTAGATAGCACATAAATTAACATAATAAGTAGAACAAAGAATTCTAAAGCCAGAAAAATAATCTGAAAGTAATGAGAAAAAAATTTTTTCAAATCTAAGGAAACGCTATTAAAACATTAAATAAGGTAATGGAGCAATCAATGTTAAAGTGCTTTATTGGTCTGTGGGTACAAATTGGAGATAGCATTAACTACAAAAGCAATTGATATGGTTAAAAAGACATAAAATTACTTTTTTTTCCAAAAGATATCTCTCTTGATTAAAATAATTTTGTTGTTTAATGGCAACATAAAGACGAAAACGTAGAGTTTTATTTTAAGAATAAAGTACGAATAATAAGCAATAATAAGGATTACATGATTTTTTCAAAAGAGTCCCTAAAACATTACGTTTTCTCTACTATGCAATCATTGTGACTTTTAAAAATTATACTACATAATTACATATAACCTATTACTTTGTAAAGAAAGCTTAGAGAATATTACGTTTAAAAGAATGTTGAATGAATATACTTACCTTTAAAAGTGGAAATACTGTTTTTTTTATAAAAACTTAACATTTTTCCATGTAAATAAATTGCACTTGCAAAATAAAACAAATAAAAGTTTACTCTATAAACACCTATTGTAATCTGGAAATATATCGCTTATAAAGCAAAATGTACAAAGTGTTAATATTTTTAAATTTCTAATGGGTGCAGATTGTTGTTTTAACATTGCAGACCTAGTATATTCCGGAATCTGGTCACTCTTTTTAATACGACACCCAATAGGTGGATACCAATCGCCTCAGGGAGTTTTGACGCCCAGTTTCCTACCTAGAGGGAGGCACCTGAACTCTGACGGTACGAATCCGTACTAGGATTTAATTTTGCCGAGAGCATCCAAGCCAAACAGACAATCAAGTGATCTTTTACATGCCGTATAATTATACGACATGGCCCCTGTCGATTTTTTTTGCATCATGAAAATCCACCGACTTGGGCAAGGGTTGAACCTGCAACCTTAGCTGCAGAAGGCCAGCGACAAACGAACCACGCCACCCTCCGACCTAACTTTTAAGTATTAATAAAGTTATTTAAATGTATTAAAACTTTACTTCTTTAACATTTATGTCATATTCTTCATAAAACTATCAGGAATAATTAAGCACAAAATATATTGTGGATATATTGGTAATTGGAAGTCAATATTTATTAAGTTACGTAAGAAACATAACCAAAGCATAAGACAAGCAGCAACTTGAAAAACATAACACGCGCGGTTTACTGCATTTCATATTTGCCCTTGAGATCTTGTATATATATGTATATATATATATATATATATTAATTTTTGTTAACCGAAAGCTGTTAGAAATCACATGAGTTCCATTAAAAGTTTTTCTGATTGGTCCGAATACGTTTGTAATACAAGATTACATTATTCTGATTTAAACATGCTGAAGTTTCAGTTTTTGGGATATAAAGATGTGATTAGTTCCTGTTAGGTGAGTAAACAAGAACTACATGATTTCCATTTAAGGCTTTTCTGATTTGTCCGAATACGTGGGTGATGCAAGATTGCATCACTCTGACTTAAACATGCTGAAAATTCAGTTTAGGGGATACAAATGGTGATTAGTTCCTGTTAGGTTGGGAAACCAGAACTTAAT
>BMAO01003926.1:0-52054 GCA_019973975.1 Trichonephila clavata | reverse complement strand
AACACTAGTATCACAAAACACATTATATTACATTTGTATACCCCCTAACACATATCTTACCATATTCTGAAAGAAAAACATGCATGAATTAAAACTCAGTATAAGAAAAAAAAAGAAAGTCAACTCACCATAAAAATTTTAACTGCATCCTCTCGTAACAAATGATGATTTTCTTGTAGATTCAACGGTAGCGGTATAAATCTTCCGAGAAGCGTAATCGGAACGCGAAACGAATGACTGAAAAGCTCAGGCGCGAGCGAATGATTAATTACACATAAATACATTTCACCAGAGACAAATATACAGGTTACAGTCATAATATTTCTTACCTATATAAACTTAACATATATCACTAACCAAAACTTAGGATTTATAAAGTTTAACAGATATTGACTCTTGAACATCAGGAAATTAAACCTGATGCTGTCAAGTCTTAATTCAGGTAAAATTTATATCTACATCTTTAGTCAAAACTTAGCCTAAGCAATAGACATTTTACTGATAATCAGCCAGGAATGCTTATACGCCCAGCTAGGATCATTAAATTTTACTGTCTTGTTTATCAATCCACATAAAAATTAATTAAAATGTCAAATTGTAAACATGTTGACCATTGCTTAGCTTAAGTTCTGACAATTACAAATAACAATTCATTATATTTACCTTGCGGTTGGGAATCTTGTGGAACTAAAGCTGTATTGTCCTGGTAACTAGTACCTGATGAGAAGATACACTGGATTGGTCCATATACATCATCATAGAATTATCAGCACTATGAGATGGACCAGCAACAGGTGACATTGGTGGTCTAATTCTAATAGTTCAGGTTTGATATCTGTAATATTAAATAAAAGGTCATTTGAGGTACAATATATTTTGAATCTTAAAATATAACATTATACAATCAATTAAATTCTAAACCAAGGCTAATAGATTTAGTTTATAAGAGTTCTTATGATTGTTATAACTTTGACATAATCCGACTAATTTTGGATATTAAATTTATCAAAAGTTGAATCTTGATCCTCTAATCCTGGCGAAGTATAAAAAGTAAATTCATTAATTAAACTTACCTGGTGGACTTTCAGGTTGCTGGTTAGAGCCTAGCGACACATCTGAAGACATTGAAGTAGGAGCTATGTTTGAGGAATGATCTGTGCTACTTCTGGGCCTCCTTTGCATTTCCATATTAGAAGACATAGAAGTTCGGCCACTTCTCCTGGCATTAGACAACTGCAAAAATATTTGGAATTACTTGATATAACAAAATCAATTTTCTAGTTGAAATGAGGCTAGTTTAAGTACTGAATACTTACATCGTCAGTGGTTAATGTTTGTTCTAGTAGCTTAGCTGGCTCCACCCCAAATTCACTCTCATCTGCTGATGGTGGTTCTTCAATTTGAGGTTCTTGAGACACAACAGCAACTTTTTGATAAGAGTTCGTATTATGGGATGGCATAGTTTGCATAGGCACCTGAGATTGTAAATTCGAAAATTGTCCACTAGTAGCATCCATTGTCACATCACCAGATAATTCTTCAATGTCAGGGGATACTGGTTGTTTAATTTTTGTCTCATTAGAATCATCACTACGATTTGAGTCACTTAGAGACCGTTTACGCACACGTCCTCTTCTTCGTTTACTTGGTGGTGGTGTTTCCGTACGAGGTACTGATCTATGGCTAGGTTCTTCCTGAGAAGCATTTGAAGAGTTCTTTTCATTTGGCATTTCCGCTAGCCCTTTAACACGTAACGTCTCTGCTGTTTTCATAAGGGCCGATAATTGGTCCTGAGCAACATTTACTTCACCATGATACATGAACTCAATAATAGCTTTAAGTTCACTGTATTTCATGTCTTTAAGTATCACAATAGGGTGCTTGCAGGGGTTTTCTAAAAACAAAGACTGGAAGAATGGACTACAAGCAGATAGTACATTTTGTGCGCTTTTAAGCTCAGACCATCACAGGCCAGCGTAACATCAACCATGCTTTCCTGTGAATATAAATTTTTGAAAACATCCATCATATTGTTCATATGATTGTTCCATTTTAAACAAAACTGTTGCGACATTGTAGCACAGATGACAAATGACTAGCAACCTAAAGAAAAAAAAAGACGTATAAGCATTCAAACTAATGAATATACAACTTCACACAGAGAATACACCGAGTACATTATCTTGTTTAAATAACTGATTTGGCTCTTTGAACTCGGTACGCGAGTATTTTTTTTACCCCAATTGTCTCATACGGCAAAAAATCGCCCAACTCTACTGTACCTACAAAAATATTTGGTACGTTATCGTTAACAATTTTAATAACGAATCATGCTTTTATAAAACGCCATTTTACTACATTCGAAACGGTCACACAGAAACACATTTAAGTCTCAACTAGCACCAAAATCTGCTTTTAGTTTCTCGCCAATTACATCCTTTAAACTTCATTAACTCACGGTGAACATTTGAATCAATAGCTTTTCTTAACCTTGATAGGTACAACTGTAGGCTTCGCTAGAAAATCAATATGTCTGCGCAAGACGCAATGCGCCATTTTCAACAGTGCGGCTCCTTCCTGACGCCATATTGGGAAGATTCAAAAGAGGCTTTTAACTACACACAAATATTTAGATAAGCAAAATTCACCCTGAAATACATGCCACATGTCAAACAAGATAAATTAATCTGCAATTCCAATATTCTAAAGAAAATTAGGATTAAGAAAAATTCGATTTCATAAATGCACCATAAACAGTAAGTTTTACTTCAAAATAAAATTCTCGTTAAAAATTTATATTTTACGATTTATATTTATACTTTTTATTCATCACGCAAGTGATTTTCATAAGGAATTTTGAAAATCACAAGATATACATATTCAACGGTCAAACACTCAACAAGTTCAATCTTAAATCATCCATCGCAAATCGAGAAAAATTCAAACAAATAAAAGGATTACTAAAATAATCACACATTAATAGAACCATTTCCACAAATATTCTGATACTCACACAAAAACTTCTTAGAAGATGGCTTTTATCGACAGCGTTGAGCGAATATGTACAACAATGATGAACTGTCGAAGTCTAAAAGTGAAATGGCGCAAAACGCCAAGAATTTTGTATATATACGAAAATTTCCCTGCCAGATTTCATAAACTAACTTTCGTTAGTGGAGGCTTAGTCAGTAGCATGAGCATTTCTTCTTATAACATATTCCACTTTATATAGAAAGCTATAGCGAGAAATTTTGGCAGAAAAATCTACAAAATACTTTTATAGCTGCTTTATCTTATTAAATTTATACTTATCTTTATTAACAACTGTCAAAATATTTGGAATTAGTAGCTTAGGTATGACGTCATCTGAACGATGTGTATTGAAGTGGAATATTTAAACAAATATGGTTACCTATATAAATTTTTTGAGTAATTTTCTACCTTGAAATCAGAATATCAAATAAATATTGTTTATTATAAATCAAACAAGGAAATTAACTCCTTATGAATCTTTTAAATTCCTTCGTTAGCCAATGACAACGCATAAACCGTCTTGTGAGACAGAAATTGAAGAATCTTAGTTTAATCGAATTTTTTACAGATATATAAATCCTGAAATGGATAATTTTGAAAGATAAGAAGTGATATATTGCCAATTATTTCAAGTTTTAAATTTTTTTTCTGCAAAGCTTTACATTGCCATTATTTTATGTAAAACTTTTACATCGGAGATGAGTTTTTTTTCAATTTCTATAATGTCCATTGGAGGTGAACTCAGACAATGATGACCAAATGAATTAAAAACATGCTTATTTTTGCAATACATTTAATTGATTCCGTACGATTTTCTTAATTACACATCAGCTATCAAAAGAAGAGGGACAATTACGTTAGTGAGGAAAACATTCAAGCATTTTTTGAAAGTTCAGAAATGAATTTTCGAACACATTTTTTGCCCCTGAGAATAAATTTTATCTTTTAAATGTCATTGCGATTTAATTTTCAAAGAATTCTACCGTGTTTATAGAAACCAAATTTTTTGATTCAAAAAAAAATTAGGTGCTGTGTTGTAAATTCACTCCGAAGCCTCAAAATTATTTGCTTGTAAAAGAAATGTATAATGTTTTTCAACTTCATTATTGTAACGTATGCTAATCGTTTAAAAAAGTTCTTGTAATACCGCCACTCTTTCATTTTCTATTTAGGCATTTTGTGTTGAAATTTCAAAATCCACATTTTTTTAAGTGTATATTCTCAATTTTAATGGATCCTTGTATTTTTCCTTGTAATTTTTTTTCTTTATTACATACACACCTTTAAATACTGATTTTAATACAAATTAAATCAATTTATGTTTGTAAAATTTTCTATCATTCATAAACAATACAATTCTCTTTCCAGATTTTCAGTTATATAAATATATTACTGTGATGTATATATCTAATATGTTTTTTTAGAATGCTTTTTCAAAAGCATGCTTGAAAATATATACAACAGGAAATATGTCCCTTTTACCTTCTGATGCTTTTCAAAAATTATGCTATGTATATTGTATTGATAAGTTATATTGCAAATTTTAAATGTAACTTTTTAGATTATTTATAAAATATTTTTTCTCTAGGAAATATTTTATACTATATAATATTTTATACTATATATATATACTATATAAATACTATAAGAATGGACTTATAATGATAAAAATTAATTATAATCTTTGGCATTCATCATCTACTTCCCTGCAATTAAAATTGAAACTTAAAAATTTTATCTCAAGTTATTCAGGGGTGTACTGATTTTTATATGAAGGTTAACTTCTTTAGAAATATAGAGATGTAAACATATTTGGAGAATGATTCTCTTAATGTAGCTGGAGCAATGAAATATTTTATAGAATCCTTTGCGAAAATGTCATTTTGAAATCAGAAAAACATTTTACTAATTTTAATAACGCTATAGTATTTCTTATAACTCCTTACTATATCTTAGATTTTCGGCATGCTTTAATGATATGTAAATCATCAAATGTTTTAGTGTTGTTATAATTTGTTTTTATGTGTTTATTATAGTTGTAAAAATGGTACTGTATTATATATATATATATATATATATTTATTATATTTTTACATATATTTTTCTTATATTTAGTGTTTTTCTAAAAAAAAAATTCTTTGTAAATTATTTAAAAAAAATTTTTTTTTAATTACATATTTAAGAGGGAAAATGTCAAAATCTCTCAAATATGCATAATTTTAGTTACTTTTAATCTATAAAAAGAAAATGTTAACTCTTTTTTTTTACTTACTACTGTTTATCAAAAAACTTTATTTGTAACCTAATTATATATAGTTTTCCAAGACTGTGATCAGTAGTTATTTTTGTTATGAATACATGAATAAGCATTTGCACATATTCGTAAAAAAATAAGTACAAAAATTACCTTGTATATTATTGTTTTAACTAGAGTTTAAAAAAATGATTGTGACAATTATACCTACAGAAAAATGTGATTTATAATTATTAAAAAATAATTAAAATTTAAGTTTTAATTTTGTTTACAATGTAGAATTATATATTTTTAAATATTTTTTCAACTATTCTAGAATGTTAAAGTTTTTATAAGTAAATTTTACCTCTGTGTTTGTTTTTCAGTCCACAAACTCAGGGCGCTTTCAGCATATTGAATATTTTTCCATTCAGATTTTTGAAATTGTGGTGAATCTAGAATTTAATGAGGGTGTGGATTTTATTTCTCATTTTGTATTAGACTAATTACAATCAACAAAGCATGAGTTTAATTAACATTGTGTGTAATTTAAAAAATGAAATGCTGTACATTGTGTAAGTGGATTATTCATTATAACAATTATATGTATTTGAATAAATTTCAAAAATAATTATTTTTTTATTTATATTGTTTAAAATTAATATTAGACATTAAAAAATATAAATTTTATGAGTCATTTTACTTTTATATCATTGTAATATGTATTCTTAAAAGATCAGATATATCATGCAGATAAGTTCATTTAAAATGTTAAAGAAGAAGAGAAATTTTAGAATTTTCCAATGTTAGGTTTTTTAAGAAAGTAGTGTAGGATATACCTTATGAGAGATTTGTTGCTGTTGTTTCAAAAATGCAACAATATAAAAAGCTTTTTAAAGAATGAATTTTGTAAAGGGATTTGTTCTGGGGGAAATAACTGTGAACCTAATTCAATAGTGAAGTAAAACAATTTTTTCCATGATGAGTTTAGAATCTAAAGAGTGCAATGCTCTTCTTGTTTATATAATATTTAATTCAGTGGCACAACAGCCCATGAAGACCAAGGCCTACTGTGCCCATATCAGTATATATGATCTTGAGCTCTGAGGTGCATGAGCAGATGTTATGAACAGGTGATCAGTCTGACACGAAACCTCCAGTGGCAAGTTCCCAAGCAAACTTGGTACTCATTTACGACCCACTGAAGAGATGAAAGGCTGAGTTGACCTTGCCCAGACCGAGGTTTGAACCTCGTGCCTATGGTGTGGAAACACGATGCACTACCACTCTAAATAATACTACCTATAATAAAAAACTGCTTAATTTTCCAAGTATGTTTATTTTTAAACAGAAGTATATACTCAAAGTGAGCAATATCAAGGGAAATTAATTTTGTTTTTCAAAACTTCCTTGTAAGCTCTTTTTATATCATGTGAAGAAAATTATTTTAATAACACAGAGGAAGAGGATTTCCCTTTTTAATGTAAATAAATATGCTCCTTCTGTTGATAATATCCATAAATAAAATAGTTAATTGAAGGCACAAAAAGCTCTTGAAATGGTTGACAATTCTTCCCTTTGTTTTTGCCTTATGAGAAGGGGTGCCCATTTAAGAATATATTAAGTTAGGCTTTTACATTTCTGCATCATTTTATTTTTTATGTAGATAAGCACATCTTTTTCTTAGATGTAAAAAAGAAATAGCTTCAAAAAATTCCAGATACTGAGACATATTTATAAGGAATAAGCTTTTAAATTCATTAATTCCATTTCAATTTAATCCAATGCAATTAAAAGAAATAAATGAAAAAATTTAACTGGTAGAGTTTGTCAAATTTGAATCAACTGTCTTTATTTATTATTTTTACTAATTAACAATAAATGAAATTTTTAAAATATTATGTTAAATTTGAATTATAAATCACAAGTATTTCTGGCAAGTGCAGTTTTAATATGTGTATTACAACCTTCAATAAGAACTTGTTCTGTAAAAAAGAATAGATTATCTACATTTTTTATTTATTTTTTTTTATTTTTACATCAGGGGTTTTAAAACGTTTTGCATGATAAAGTTAAATTATACTTTCTTGACCTTATTTGCTTAAACACAATGAATTTCTTGCTGATTAAAACTTAATAATATTTGAAAGGAGTGTATATGTATACATATTTGAATTGTGATATTGCCTGAAAAAATATACATTCTTTTTAGTGTAAGCAAAGTTGTAATGTTTAAAGCAAAGATAAAATAGATTTTTGTTTTTTCCATAATTATAATTTTTAAATCCTTCAATAATATTACTGACCTGTAACAATAGCCAAGTAGTCATTTTATATATATTGCAGCATATTCTTTTCTGTGTGCACTGTGTCGATTTTTTCAATTTCTACTATTAGCTCACTCTCTCTGTATAATTATTTTATATATATATTTATCTTGTTCAAATTTTCAATCATTAATAAAATACTTTCTATTCATTCAATCAAGTTCGAACAAATTTTTTTTAAACTTGTAGTAGATATAACACTTGGTGTTAATACAGTTTTTTCAAATTTTAATTCGTTAATTAAATTAATTACCGGTTTTCGACGTACACTTAGATTCGTCTCTATTGTTGTAACAATGTAACTATTAAAACAATGACAAACGTTGGCATCGAAAACCGGTTTTTCAGCCAAACTAGCCAAACCGGGTGTGCATTGTTACAACAATGCAAACAAATCATGTTCTTTTTCAATTCCTACTATTATAGTTCACCCTCTCCCTATATATATTTATTTATTTATATATATATAAATCATTCAAACTTTCAATCATTGATAAAAATACTTTCTATTCATCCATTCAAAGTAGGAATCGACTTTAAAAAAAAATTTATTACTTGTTTTAAGTTTGTTTGTTTTCATAATTTAGCTTTAATTGCAGTACAGAAAGATTTGTCAAAAATGATGTAGATTTCATAACCGATGAACTTGAAGTAAGAAAGTAATACTTTCTATTAGGAGAAGTTAGAATATTCATATGATTAGCTAATTATTAGCTATGTAGTAATATGCTGAATCTTTTGCCAAAATCTTCCCTCCCTAAAAAAAAGACAAGTCAAACAATAAATCCAGTGAAAGAGAATAAACTGAATCTTTTGTTTCCCCAACTTTCTTCAATAGTGTTAGAATGAGTTCCGTCATGCAACAGGATTTTTAAAGCCTTAAGAATGATTAACACTAAAAATTAATGTTAATCTACTCATTTACCTCATCATAGACTGTTTAATCAGAACGAATGGAAAGGATTATTTACTGATGTTTCTCTTACAGCTATTCCATTTTTTAATACTATGAATTAAAACTAAGTATATCCTAGATCAGGGGTCGGCAACCTTTTGAGTCGGAAGACTCAAAAATTACACTTTACAAAATTTCGAAGTTTTTAAAGAGCCACAAAAAATTTTCTTGCCAACAATAAATAGTGCTTGCATAAATTAATTTTTTTTTATTAAAAAAAAACTAATCTATTTATTCATAAGAAAAAATATCTATTTATTCTTATATAAGTAGTGTTTTTCACAACAAATTAGATAATACATGTAACGGAGAGGGTGGTGTCTAGGGGTATGTTGAATGAAAAAGACGTTAAGGTTTAAGGATATTTAATGACATCTACAGGTTGTTAAACCTGGCTAGGCGCGCGCTGCTGGGACAAGGTAAGTGTATTCCTTCTCCCGCTTACATCGGGGTTTACAGAGAGTGGCGCTGGTGTCGCCTGGCGTATACAACATACCATTATACAGCATTATTAGATAATTACATATTATTTAAGTAAAAAATTAAAACAATTACTTACAACACTAACTTGTACTTCTATTATAACAAACATTTGAGCAAACAAATTCAATGGGAGCGATGGCTTTGCATGGTTAATCGAGTTGAAAATTTAAACTTTACTAAACAATGTAACTTGCCTTTGAAAATAAAAAAACAATAATATACATTTGAGCAAACAAATTCAATGGGAGCATTGGCTTTGCATGGTTTTAGAAAGTTTGGATAAAATTTAAAATTGGCTCATAACTTGTTGTTTTAAGTTTCAAACACGACATTAAATTTTCATTTGTTAGTTGGCTTCTTACTTTACTTTTAATTATTCATGTAAGAGAACGCTTGCTCGCACGAATATGTCGATCCGAAGATAGTCAGCACTCCAAATGCCAACTTCTTCACCTCACTGTAGCAATCTAAAAGACTTCCATGCGTCGAATATACGTTCCTCAACTCGCGGCATTTCATTTAAAGCTGTCCACTTTAGTTGCGTTACGTACATACATTTCTGGACTTCCAACTTGCTTTTCAACTCTGTAAATTTTCCACTCCACAAAGCTTTACTTTTTAAATCGATCAATTGCATTTCTGGAGATCCAGTATCAATTCCAAATGGCTCAATGTGGATTTCGTTACTATTTGTGTTGAAAGGATTTACTATGAATGCTAAAGTGGTTTTGAATTGCTCAAATCTGTCGGGAAATTCATCTTTAATTTTTTATAACTGTGCTGAAGTAATTTGTGTCAACAGTTGCACTGGTTTTATCGCGATATTGCTTTAGAAATTGAAAATGAAATAATTTACCACTCTGAGAATATCTTCTGCAAAAAGTGAACTAATTTTTCTTCGAAACAAACCAATTCTTCTACCAAATCATAGACTGGGCTAACAACAAACTATACATCACAGCGAAAGCACTGGTGAAGAAGCAAAATTGTCTTGCGTCGAAAACGAATTAAAAACTACATAGAAACATTTGGAGGAGTGCAGTGAAAAGCGAGTACAAGTGTCTGAGATAAAGAAACGGTGCCTAATCCTCGTTAATCGATTCAGAACGCTTTTTAAAATGTTTTTTTTTTAATAAAATAGATAATATTTGTGTATGGAACTTAAGAGCCGCAGGTTGTTGACCCCTGTCCTAGACCAAGTTCTCTTCACCAGACAACAAATCCAGAAACTATTTAATTTACGGCAGTGTCGTATACAAGGTAGGGTTGGGGATTCATTCCCTAGACTAACAAATTTTTAATTTTTACCTACGAGATTATCTTTTAGCGCTTCCATCTACGTGTTTTTAGAATGTACCCCTCCCCCCCCATAAGAGGGGTCTGCGTACGCCACTGCATTATGGCCTGTATTAAATTTGTTTATCCCAAATTTTTGCTCGTCAATCTCAATTCAGGAGGGGCTGTAGGTTTAACAGGCGGCATTTGGATCAAATTTTAAAAAGAAATTTTTTGTTACAAAAAAATTGATATATTTTCAGAAATATTATTGGGTATTAATTTGGTTTTTCACTTAACGAATCTAATTTCCTTATTTTGTACTCTGTGTGTTTAAAGTCAGTTTTCTTTTGTGGTGAAACTTATAGGGTTCAAGGCGGGAGTATATGTTACATCATGAATTTTGATATGTTTACGCATCTTTTTCACTAGTAACTTTCTCCCCATCCCGGAGCGGACATTTCTTCTACCCATAGAAAGCCCGGTGTCAGCTACCCAAAAGAGGACAGGAGAAATAAGAGTTTTTGGTAGATAGCCACAGATGTTTTATTTTAGTCTTGAGTGTTGTTGCTATGAGATAAACGCTTGTAATCCCCACTATCAGTGGACTCTTTTTCGAAAAAGTTGACCTGCTGAAATGGGCGATTCTTCCTCTTACATTTTACTCGTTTGAAATAATAACAGGTAATTGTGTCTTTAACCCGGTGGATGAGTGGTAGTGTATAACACTTCCACGCCATAGGTCCGGGGTTGAAATCCCCACCTGGGCAAGGTCGACTCAGCCTTTCATAAATGAGTACCAAGCTTGCTTGGGAACTAAACACGGGGGTTTCGCGTCAGACTGACCGCTTGACCGAAACATCTGCACATGCTCCCCAGAGCCTAAACTGAGATAGGCACAGTAGGCCTTGTGCCGTTCAGTTCAGTTATCTATGTGAACAATTAATCTTTTTTAATTATAATTTTTTATTTATTTATTTTTTTGCTTTAGAGAAGGACGGCAAAACTGCTAGAGCCGCCCTTCTCAATTATAATACCTTTTCCTCCAATTATATTTAAGTTATTTCAAGAGAAGTCAGATTTTTAAATTTTAGTCTACGAATTAAACTTGTATTCAGTAGCATACACTGACGACTTTTATGGGAGGGGCATTAAAAAAAACCATGTAGATGAGAGAAATCACCGAGGCTTCATCTCTTTTCTAAAAATTAAAATCTCTTGGTGTATTGGAGGAATTTTGAACCCACAAACAGAGTGCCGATTTATCTTTTGGGGTGGTGCCCGGATAAGTTAGACTCAGTGGCGCCTACAGGAATTTTTCTAGGGGTCCAGGGTGGGAAGTCCACCATTCTCGTACCATGCTCCAATACGCCGCCCAACATATTCTTTTAATTTTGTCGATTTTCGGGAACAAAAAACTGCAAAAAATTAATTATTGAATAAATAATTAGCAGTAATTAATAAAATAAATTATCAACAACAAATACTTATTTTTATGTTATGTACTATATACATGGGATTATAATCAATCGGGCTTTCAGAGGGGTCTGGAGCTTCCCCACTGTCTGGACTTAACCAGATTTTCTGGGAAAAGTGCCAAGGAGGCCTATAAATGTTCTGCGCCCAGGGCCCGAAATCAGCTTCAATCGACACTGCCCGCAGACCCTACTTTTGTATAAACCAATGACGATCTCTCGATTGCCTCGCTTTTTCGTCGATCTAGTCACTCGCTACCCAGTGTGACATGCGTGGATACCATTACGTGTCCACTGCTCCTATTGGGAGCCTCCCAACACCATCGGATGATACGTTCCAAACGATCAATCAAGCAAACAACAAGGCACGTCGACCGTTCTGCGGTCTTCAGGCTAACAATGAGGCCCTCTTGAAGGTTGGCTAACTGTAAGAAATTTCTTCTACTTGGCATTCTACTCGCTTGGTACTCCTTGCTTCGACACATGTGATTTCTATAGATCGTTCATTCAGTACCGCTTAATGAAAGAACTAATTTGTTGTTTGCAGCGTCACACTCTCTGCAGTGTGGCGTCATATGCATTCGAAACTTTAAAAATTTGCATAACAAACTTCCCTCACTGTGGCTCTCAAGTGAAACATTAATAAAATGACGAATCCCTCTCAACTTATTTGTTTTGTGGTTGTGCTTACTTTTTTCTTGTTACTGTAATTTCATTGTCCTTGTGTGTATATGTGTGCGTGTGTGTATTAGTATATACATAACACACATACATACTAGCGTGCTAAACTTAAGTAAAAAATGCATTTTTCATCATATAATCATGAAATTGTTTAAAAAAAAAGCTTTTTACGATCCAAATAGTGAATAGGCAGTTCAGTAAAAAGGGGATGTATATGCAAATGTCTGCATGACATCAGAGGACATGTCACAGCATACATACGTGTATAATGGGCTCTTTCTGGGCCATAGAAACGTTTTAAAAAAAGCATGCAGGATGCATTTCCAGACATTTCCTGCTAGTGAAAGGGAAAACTTACATTCATATTGGATGCAAGGTACAAATGACAGGCATCATTGTAAGAAAGGTTTGTAGTGGTCGACCGGGGAAAACAACGGTAATCAATGACCGGTAAATCGTTTTGCAGGCTAAAAGACTGGGACCAGGCATCGTACAATATTACTCAGCATCTGCATACGCTAACCAGACGACAAGTATTAAGGTTTTCTGTGGTCAGGTGTCTGCATAAAGTTTTCCCATCGTCCTGATGGGTACAAACCATTAACAGCAGACCATCGGCGACACCGTTTACAGTGGTATTGTAATGTCTTTATTACTTTTACTTTTCGTTAATAACGCTATAATTTTTTTATTGCCGGAAATACACAGAATCCGGAAAAAACGTTGCCAGATTCCCGTAAGGGAATAATCGAAAAATGTGGCATTGCTCATGTGTCTGTGGAAACAGACTTTACAAACCAAAATGCACGAAAATTAAGTGCCTGGCGTATTTCGGGGTGTGGAATCCGATTTTCGAGTCAGTTTCCAAAAATAACCGTAACTTTGCCGGATAAAGCCGGCCGGCCGTATTTTAAACACACCATAACAGGGTCTTACATTAAAAGCATTGAATCGTGAAAACTTGGACCCTGGCGTACTTCAAAATGGATTATCCGAATCTGACATCCAATCTGAGAAATAACTGTAACTTTGCCGGATAATTCAGGACGACCGTCTATTACGCAAACCGTGGCAGGAGCTTACCCTTAATGTCTTGGTGTGGGAAAAGTGCGTTTCTATTGTAATTCAGGACGGGGAACGAGAGTTTGAAATCGAATTTTAGAAATTCCTATAACTTTGCCAGATAATGCCGGACGACCCTAATGCCTCTTTCAGGGACTGAACTTGCCGGCTCAGTGAAACACAAAAGTAATTTCCAGTTGTATCTAGGGGCGGAAAACGATAATTTGATATTATATTTCAGAAACTCCATTAAACTTGCCGGATATTGTCTGAATAAGGAGAAAAGGCAAATGATTCGAGTCCCGCGTCAGGATTTTCATTATCTCTAGCGACTGAACTTGCTCGCGCTGGAGCATCAAAAGTCAGCTCCGTGTGCATTTCGGAGTGTGAAATAAGAATCTGAAATTGAATTTTAGGAGTTTCGATAACTTTGCCGGATAATGCCAGTCGACCGTATTTTAAGCATACAGTAGCAGGGTCCTGAAGTCTTGGCGCGGGAAAAGTGTATTCCTGGTGTAATTTGAGATGGTTTAAGCGAGTCTGAAATCTAAATATAGAAATTCTTGTATTTTTGCCAGATAATGCCGGGGGATCGGAATATTCTCGGACAGCAGTACCAGCCTATCTTGCCGACGTAAAGTGAGTGAATATTAACGTCACACTTTTCAGCTACACGAGGGCTTTTGGCGACTGACCGCGTAGTTTTGAACCATGGTCAAGCGACACCTGAGCTGGCACCCTCTCTCCTAACTACCACATCACACCAACGGGAGGACGTTTGAGATCTCGACAGATTTAACATGAATCGCTCCCCTACACTGCGGGTTTTCAGTGGTGCTGGCTCAAACTCATGACATGCTAGCCATGATCCGATGCCTTGACCACTTGGCTACCGCGGTTACTTGCCGACTTAAAGACGCAAAAAGTGGATCTTGATTGTATTTCGATACTGCCGATCCGAATATTCTCAATCCAATTCAATATAATCTCATATCTACGTCAAATAATGCCAGATGAAAGTATTTTGCACGAACTGTAGAAAAGGCTTGCTTTAAAATTCTTGAGGAGGGAGCAATACTTTCCTGGTGTTTTTCTGGATAGGAAACAATAATAATATGAAATCGGATTTTAGAAACTCCTGTAACTTTGGAGGATAATGCCGGCCGACCGTAATGTCCCCCTTCAGAGACTGAACTTACAGGAGCAGGGGCTTCGAAAGCGGGCACCGAGTGCTTCTCGGGGTGGGAACGAGAACCTGGATACTGATTTCAAAAGCTTCCGCAAACTTTCTGGATATTGCTGGAATGAGGTCAAATGACTTTGGTGTTCAAGTTTCATCTCCGTATTTTCATTCCCTGTAGCAACTAAACTTTCAGGTGCAGTCGTGCGAAAATATAATTGCAATAGGAAATTGCATCTTCTGGCATTGTTGTCAGTGTGTTAGATGGTGAAAAAACTACACATTCCGCATCAGCTGCCTTTGGACATTCATAAAATATAAGATGAAATATGTACCATTGAAAAAAAAAAGTGGATTGGCTACAGTATTGCAAATGAATTCAGTACTTGGACATTTGATACTTGGACTTAGAAAATCCATGTTTCTCGAATGGGTAACTAGATGTTACATGCTCACGTGTGCGGAAACCGTTGAATTTATTTAAATTAGCAAAATACGGGTTACCGAAAAATATTGTGCACCGATTAGCGATTAGTTGTATAAAATTATTATTTGTTATACTTTAAAATGATAAAAATAATTTTAAAAATTGCAAAGAATCAACGTTATTCCTCACATTTATAAAATTAAATCTTCATATGTTGTTACTTAACGACTTCGTTAGTAATTCATGCATACACTCAAATAGCAGATGAATGAAATGCAAAATTAAAATAATTTGTTGTTTTATACTTTATTTCAACCCTCCAAACTTATAAACGAAGATTAATTTGACTGCATTGAATAGCTTAGAATAATATTGAACTAACGTATTAAAACAAAGTCACAGCAACGCGTGACCGGGTCGGCTATCTTTATATATAAAATATACGTGTCACAGTGTTTGTCCGCGATGGACTCCGAAACTACTCAACCGATCATAATATAATTTTGCATACTGTGTGTCATTTCGTCCAACTTAAAACATAGGATGGTTTTTATTTCAATTTATCACGCCATAATTTTTTTATAGCCGGAAATGTGAAGAATCCGGAAAAAACGTTGCAAGATTCCCGTAAGGGATGCTCATTCGGTACTCTCGACGTTATTTCTGAATTTCGTCAAGGTCATTCACTTTGCGTTAGCTTTCTGTTTGGAAGACGGGAAAGGTTGAGGTAGTTTTGAGTCTCGCTGCGTAGTAAAAAGGGGAATTCCCTCATATAACGCATCACAACTGATAGTTTTTTTTTATTCTTAAAGATTGATTTATTGAAGAACAGTAGAATATAAGAAAAAAAAATATAAGGAAATATTCTTAAATATATTTTTATCACATAGTATTATTTTCTTTTTGAATTTCATACTGTGAAATGAATCAATATCGTTGCGTTTAAATAAAAATTATTTTTAAAACTTTTAGTATCAGTGGTTTAAAAAATAAAAAGCCAAAACTTTTTTGAACAAACTTTAATAAAACACCCAAAATACTTAAAAAGTAATAATTTTTCCCGTGTGTCGAACATTTCAAAAAATCCTCACAATTCTACTTCAAGATTTATAATAGTAGTGAAGTTTAGTAATTTGAAAAATTTCTACTTTTCTGTCTTTTTTCAACATACAACTGTTTTTAAAAAGGCCACATTTTCGTTTCCGGAACTAAAAAATTGCAAAGAAAGAATTGAAAAGTGAGTGAGTGATTTATAAATTCGCACTGTTCGCCTATTCAAGAGTTTTTGGCGACGGACCTCGAAATTTTCAACTATGGTCAAGTGACGAGGACGACACCTGAGCCCCTTTCACCCATCTCTCCTAATTACCACACCACACGAACGCAAGAACAGATTTTAAAAAAGGGAGTTTTAATGACATAGTTAAAGAAATCACTCACATTGCGCATACACACACATAAGTGCTATCGTCCTGAGGGAAACAGGAAATTCCTATGCGGATTAAGTTATTCACTCGGTAAAAGCCCGTGCAACGTCGGGCTAAGCGAAGAGGAAAGAAACAAAGAAGTAAAAGTAATTTCGAAAATTTTTTTGGAAGTACTGATTTTGTGAAGAGAAGGGAAAATGTTAAACGAGAAAACCATTGATACGCACTCATGGGCCTTGCACTCACATCGTACGCGTCACACCCACACAAAAGTGTTGGCGTCAGAAAGAAAGGAGGAAATTAATATGGGAATTAAGTAATACCCTAGGTAAAAGGCCGTGCAACGCCGGGCCGGGTCAGCTAGTACCTAATGAAATGAAGTGGACGAAATATGTTTCCTACTGCCCACAGACAATGACAACACGTGCACTACAGAAATTAAAATGCACTGTATCATTCGTCTAGATGTAATGTAATCTTTTAAGTTTTTCATCCACTTCCCGTACTACCAAACGTGAATTTTTGTACATGTGATATAGGAATGATTTAAATACATACAATCAACATAAGGTAAACAGAATTAAAGTTTACTTTTGTCAGTACATAATCAGCGTGTTTTTTTAGTCTTTTTTGGTTAATCTGCCCAAGCCTCTCCGTGCCATCTCAACGCCCCCCTGAAAGCCTCAAACGCCCACAAGGGGGCGTTATCGCCCGCGTTGAGAACCTATGGTCTAATATCTTCGTGAATTTTAAAATCTGTGCGCAATTAAATGTGTATATATTTGTCTGAGGACGCGTAATAAAGCTGAGTTGGAGTGTGGGATGACGAACACAAGGAAAAGTTAAGCTCAATGCGTCTTGCCCTTTGCGGATTTCACCCCATTTTCTCATCCCACTGAGGCAGGGACGTCTTAAGGCATGGGCCTCGTCTCGTTCACGGCTCAGCATTAATGAGATCATAATTCGAATAATTTCATCAGTTAAATGTTATTTCCGGTTGTATTCTTCGAAAAACTGGGAATTTTGAACGAAATGTCAACTGGCTGCGCAGTGGCGTAAAGGATAATATTAACACCCCTACCCCTGCAAACTCAGGTTTTGGGCCCCAAGCCCAAATACGTACTTAGTGTCAGTCAAGCTTTGGGCCCTCTAGAGTCCCTGGGCCCGCCGCAATGAGGGGGCTTACGTTACGCCACTGTGGCTGCGTGTGATGACTGTTGACCATGTACAAGATCTACCTACCACCATACACCATCATTACTCATTCAGTTAAAATGCGGCAGTCAGTTTATGCCTGGTTTGTGCGATTTTGGGTTAATCACATTTATTTTTGTTACATGTTAGCGTTTGTACGAGTATTTGACAATGTATACTATCTACTTTTGAACTACCTACTACCTCAAGAAGTCTTAAGACGTCCCTGAATGTGGTTTTATATGGAACTTACCACTGTGTGTGACGGATTAAATTCCAAATACAGAACATTATTATTTATCCTATGACATAGAACAACGCCTACACATTAGATAAGAACGTTTTTATACAACTCATACTTGATTTACCAAACATCCACAAGAGTTTTCCTCTCAATTATAATAAACTTATTTCAACATTTCATACATAGTTTATTTTAAATTTCGAAATTTTTGAAAAGCAACTTTAAGTTTTGATTTATTTAAATTATAAAGTAATTATTTATCTGCGTTATATAAGTGATCGTGGAAGCCAAGTTGTTCGAGTAACAAGCTCGCGGCCGACAGTGTATCTGTCGAGTTGTAGGTTCCATAATTCTGATACCACTGAAGACCCACCTTATAGTGGATTTCATTCGGCTCAGTGGCTTAGAGGTAGTGTGCCTTCTTCGTAAGTCTAAGGCTGCGGGTTCAATCCCGGCTGGAATCGATAGATTTTCTGAATGCGAAAATCGTAGGCACGCATGTCATATGATTATGTGGCATGTGTAAACGATACCTTGAGTATCAATTTGGCTCTGGAACTCTCGGCAAAATCGAATTACAATAATATTTAGCATCCGACGAGAGAGCTTGAATTAAAAAAATCATCCAAATTTGGTAGCGAGAGCCGGCACCAGATGGGGTCACCACTGAAATGGCTCTCACATTTGGAGACTGGCCGTGTCTGCAAATGTTTCGTTGGTAATATGTAGCCCATTTGGAGAAAAAAAAGGTGGATTTGATGAACTCAAAGTCCTCATGTTGGCATGGTATGGAATGTTTAGAGTGGGATATAAACTCAGGCGTCATCCTCGTCACTTGACCATGGCTCAAAATTACGAGGTTCGTCACTAATAGCTTTCGTGTAGCTTTTGAGTGTAATACTAACAAACAATCAAGGAAGCTTGACTATACAAGTATGAATATTATTCCTGCGAAAGATAAGAAAAAAAATACAGTTTTGTAGTTGAAACCCTTAATATTTGCTCTCAGTAATTTTGATAATCTTTTTCTTCGCAAAAGTAGCACACACACAAAATTTTCTTTAAAAACAGTAACATTTTTTTTGTATGTATTATACACGTTTATAAAATTACATTAACTTAACTGAATCTATTTTTTATTATTCATATGTGTACCTTTTTCTCCACGAGCTTGTTTCTTACTTAATATTAATAAAATTTCTAATTTCAGCTTATAATTGTTTATATTTAAATCATTCCAAATTTTTAACATTAAGTAAGGAAGAAATCTGTGATTAATTACTAAGAGAGAAAGAGGATAATATGTGTCGCAATGATGTAAATTATTTTTTTGGTACGAAAACTTTTTTTGCAATATTACGTCTTTTTTATAATATTTTTGTGTGCTTTTTCTTTCTGCTTTCAAAATATAATTTAAAATTATAAATTAGTATTTTCCTTTCATGTTATATAACTTAAATACTATTTACTTATTCTTATTTTCAACTATAGAGTTTATGCCTCTAAAACAATTTTCCCGCCGGATACATTCTTAAAAATTTACAATTTCTTGAAAAATGTTTATATAGATTCCAAATCTGTTAAATATAAGTAAAATAAGGGAAAATATATAAAGAATTAAACTCATTTGGATTTAGAGATTTTTATTTGTTTTTTAAGGGAAATTCAGGGGCATATGATAAATTGTTATAACTAAAAGAGAGGAATTTTGAACATAAAAGCTTTATTTCGCAATGGGTTTCTGACAATAAACATTATTCCTTTCATTTACATCATAAATCAATTTTGATCATTTTTTTGTTGAATATATTGTATATTTTTTGTAGAATTATCATATATATAGTACTGTAGTCATCGATTTCAGATTCAACTTGTGAAATTCTCAGAATTTCAGTAACTTATTTCCTTTTTTTCTCCCTTTCCCGTAAAAATACTTACATAAAAAAAAAAATTTGGCTTAGGTGTAATTTTTTTCTTCTATATTATGTGCAGCTTATCGGTTGAAGATTCCATTAATGAAACTAAGGGAACAGGGAATATTTATACAGTTTCTTGATTAACACAACACAGTGACATACAAAGACCTCTCTATGGGGGGGGGGGAAGAAAGTCTATTTTTAAAAGCACATTGACGAAAGTACCGAAGAATATTCTGTGGGGGAGAAAACTAGAAATTTGGTGGTATTGGAATGGGGGATAAAACCCCCTTGTGTACGCCACTGGCATAATATTGTTGCTACTTATGCCACCTGATCGATAATAACATCAGATCAAGACCCCCGAAATTTATCGTGGCAATTGGCTACTTGTACGCCTGTCGTTAGCTGTATGTAGCTTTGAGCACCATACAGGTGACAGTGCGATTTGGCTCGGTTCCACCCCAATTTTGAAGGACAACATCCTGGAAGTGGTCTCAGAGGTCTTCTACCAACCTCTTTCGAGGACTTGCGGCTCGACGACTATTTAGAGTACCCCCATGCCGCAAAGGAACTCTACGTTTGTAAACATCCATGCCCTCTCCGAGATTCGAACCCAGGCCCAAAGGCACATTAGCCAGCGTCACTAACCACTGCACCGGATGGGCGGCTGACATCTTGTGGTTGGTCCTGAAATCTTATAGTAATTAAAAGTGCAATTTGTCAATGTTAGTTTTTTAAAAAAATTTACCACTGATAGATAGTTGCCATAAAACTCATTTCATCTCTTAATAGGTTTTAATAAAAATATATCATTATTGAGTAAAAAGCTGATACTCTAGTTGGAAATTGCATAGAATTATTTCCTTACCTACAAAGAAATGTAGTTTTTACCAGGATTCTAATATCCTGTATTTTTTTGTACCCTTTTTAATTTGATGTTTTATTTTTTTTTTTAATATCAACAATTATTGATGTTTTTTTTATGCAGTTTTATTACATATTACATAATTATTGTGGTATTATAACTGAACCATGGATAAAAAACAAAAAGTATTTTTAATTTAATTAGAGTATAACCAATAAAAAAATTTTCAAATAAGGCATAATTATGTTTGTTATATAAATTAACATTGAGTTTGAATTTCTTTTTTGAATTAAATAACTATTTTTGGGTTGCACACTCTTGATTCACAGTAATTAATATTCTACACCGCGTTATATTCTAAATGTGCGTAAGTCTACAACAGCGGCATCTTGAGCAGATGTCCCGATCAAGTGGTCAGTCTGAAACAAAAGCAAGCTTGGTACTCATTTATCGACCCACTGAAGGGATGAAAGGCTGAGTCGACCTTGCCCAGCCCGAGGATAGAACCCCGGATCTGTGGTGTAGAAGCGCGATACGCTACCGCTCGGCCACTGGGTCACGAACCCATTGTATTAGCCATTTTAATTACCAGTTTACTGAAATCGAAATACAACAATTCTGCTGAATCGATCGAGTGAGAGAGTGAATATTAACGTCCAACTGTTCAGCTATACGAGGGCTTTTTGGGACGTTCCGCGTAATTTTGAACAATGGTCAAGTGACGCGGACGACGCCTGAGCTGGCACCCCCTCTCCTAACTACCACACCAACGGGTGGACGTTTGAGCTCTCGACAGATTTAACGTGCATCACTCCCCTACACGGCCCTGAATTGATCGAATAGCACCTCTGGAATCAATATAAAATTAAGCTCATTCGGTGGCATTAAGATAAAATTTTCAACGTTAAGGGAAGTATTACGATCAGTTTTTTGCGAGCCGTTGAAAACTGGTAGTCTCAAGGGACGAGAGAGATTTCTGGCTCTTAGAACATACACCGCGATGCGGAAAAAAACTTTATCTCATGTTATTTTGTATACATTTGTGACCTCTTCCATGAGGTCTACTCATCAGTGAACAGTGGTGTAGCTACCAATGGGCAAGGCGGTGCCGTGCACCAGGACCTTCAAACTCAGGGGGGTCCTCGGACCCTGACCACCAAGCAAGCCGAACTTGAGATAATTTCTCCCAGATTTAAGATATAAAAGATTGCAACATAACTATAATCATGGCAATTCAGTTCAAAGCAATTTTGAACTTGTAAGGAATTCACCTAAATTCATTCCGTTGTTTGTTTAGTGTTGCGAACTTTACTTATTGAAAAGTTTATATTTACTTTAAAAGTCTCCTGAAAAATCTTACCATACTTCAGTGGCATAACGGAGAACATTTAGGCCCACCTGCAAAGTCAGTTTTTGGCCCTCCAAATTGGATTTTTCAAAGGGCAGTCAGGCTTTGGGCCCTCTTGAGCCCTGCCCCCCCCCTGCTATGCGGGGTGTACGTTACGCCACTGTTATATTTATTATTACATCTTAAAAAACCTACACAGGAGGCAATTCCTTCTCAGTTACATTCTGTTTTTAATAACAATATGATTCATAGTAAGCTAGTTTCCTGTTTCATTATTTCGCAATCTTCTCGTATCTGCAATAGATTAATGTAATTTTGTCTCCCTTCCTGCTCTTTGCAGAGTTTTTTTTTAAAAAAATAATTGTAATAATATTGTATTATATTTTCTTGTGCATACGTATTTTTTATTGAAATGTATTATTATTCGTTTCTATCTGGGTGGACCATTTTGTAGCTCTAAACCCTCTGGTGGGAGAGTTCGATCCGCCCAAATAAATAGCCAGTGATTCCCCAAGGACCTTATGTAGGGTATTACGTTTCTCCTTCCTTTAACGTCAGTAATCTCAAGCACATACGAAATGTATTGCATAAATTATAAAACTTAAATTAGGGAGATAAAAAAAGAAAAGAAAAACCCAGTGGTACAACTAAGTGCAAACAATGGCAAGAAAGAGAAGATAGTAAACAAAAATTGTAGCTTTGTATGTTTAAAATATTCATATACCTTTACTTTTTTTACTTCGTAAAATTCAACCAAAAAGCATCAGCGCCTTTGGATATCTAATCAGTGAATTTTGTGAATGATATTTTAATTTAGGGTCATAGTTAGCGATACTTAACTAGTGGGCCGCATGTGGCCCACCGGGTTTTTCTGGATGGCCCGCTCATTACCCATTACACAAAAAAATTCAATTATTTAAAAACAATATTAAAAATTTAGCGGGAATTCTTATCAATCAAGCAATCAAATATAACTATTTTGCTATCGATGTCGTACGGGTATGAATTGAAATTTTTTTCTTCTTGTTAATTTGTAACTGTTACAAGTAGTAATAACAAATACCAGTAGAATAGCGAATTGAAATAGAATAGTTTCTATTTTATGGATAAAATCGGGTTTAAATTATAAACATGTAATACTGATTTTAGTCTGGAATTCTGTCAAAACTTCTTTTTGCTGCAACCTACGTTTGATAAGTTAATGTTTGAAATAAAAATAAAAGAGGCTTTATCAAAAAAAAAAAAAAAATCAAATTATCAAACGGTTTGGCAGCTTTGTTGTATACAATGGGTCATGGGTGGAATGAAACCGGAACTGTTTCACAACTCAATAAAAAATGTATAAAACCGAAATTTTTTTTATGTGTGTTTAATAGAGATTAATATAGTATTAAAAGCCAAAAAAATGAGTTTTTATTTTTTTCCAATTTTCCACATTTTAAGAATCAAATATTGCCTTTAAAGTTTTTTCCATTGATCCTCATGTTGTGGCCTGTGTAAAATACCTACCATATGTATGCGGCCTAGCGGAAAAAAGGTTGAGTACCCCTGGTCTAGAACTCTGGACGCTTTTCCAAAACTCTTATCGAGGCACACATTTAAACGCAACAGATCTGGATATTTTCTTTAATAGTAGAGAAATGGAATATCGACCACAAGGTTTTTTAATGAGCGTTCTTTCAAAATGATTTTCACAGTTCGAAAGCTCATAGCTAAAAATTGATTGCTCAATATTCTCTACTTCCAAGCAAATCATAATTTTGACTCTATTCATTAAAATTACAATCTGATAATCAAATTTGATTTGAATTAAGTTTGCCACAAATGTGTCACTCCCTAAAAAGCAAGAAATTTCAGACGGTTAATTAAAATCTTTTTCAGCTAAAACACACGTGGAATGTTGAAATGAAACTAACGTGGAATGTAAAAATAAAAACAAAGATGCATTGTATAACATTTTACTGTGCGAAGGCAGATTTGTTACCCACTCAAAAAAAGAAATAAGAAAGGCTTCTACTTGGGGGAGCGAATTGACCTTTTACTCTCCTCCACAGAACTGACCTTTGAACCTTCCACCGGGGCAATAACCTTAGCTTCGAATGATGTGGTTGGCTCGATTCGAACAGAAAATGAAATTGGGACGTGTTTTAGATTTGACTTCCGAAAATAACGTACGAACTCTGTTAGCAGCTACACTATATAAAATGAAGACAAATTCGATTGTGAGAAATCTAAATAATTCTGCAGCGACGATAAGTTTGTTACACGGCGAATGTGTCTGTTTCAAATTTAGATAAAAAAAATTTCATTTAGGGTTTAACCTGTTTCTTACTCCAGACAGTGGCGCACACAACGGGGGGGGGGGGGGTGAGCAAAGACCAACCGATTTTAAGCTTTTAGCCTAAAGATTACACACTGGAGCTTTTGTGTTAACGAGGTTGTAAAAATAAAATTCCTCCACCCCCATAAGAAAAGTTTATTGATGCTACTGTGTATATATCAGGATGGTCAACAGGGTATGGGCCCTGGGCCTCGCCTTTGGTGGGGCCTCGTTTGGTTCTCGACTCCGTCCTAGTAAAATTTTGTGATCCAGACATTTTGATGGTTAAATATTAGAATAAAAAAAAAGTGAACTTCTTTGATCTCTTAACTATGCATTTTGTTCACGCCTTCTTCTAGGGAAAAAAAAAATAAGAATGAAAGGATTGTTGCTTTAAATACGGAATTGAAAATTTTATCTACGTCAAATAATGCTTTTTCTTACACGTTCTAATATTTTCACCAGTGGCGGCGCTAGACAACGCGTGGACGTCGGCGAAGTTATTGTTCGCGAGGCCTTCTTTTTTCCGTCAAGAAAACGAAAAATAACATAAAAAAGCCGAATTATAGTTAAACTAATGTATGTGTAAACGAGATTTATTGCTAATCAAATGATGACAAAAATTACACAAATAGAATTTTTTATAATTAAAAATTTTAATTTTCTTTAAATAATTATAAATAATTAAAAACTTTGCGAGGCCCCTCAAGCGCGAGGCAGTCGGTGGTTGCCGACGTCTAACGCCGCCACTGATTTTCACATATATAATTTATACATTTTTACACTATATATAATATTCATGTGTTAAAACGAAGTAGTAATTCTTTAGGGAAATATATAAATTATAATAAAATTATTATAATATTAATTATAACTCATAATATTACACTGAATTCCATTTGGATTTGCTTTTTCACTGTTGGGGAGATTTCTCTAATCTCAAATAATTTTTCTTAATTTGTTTTAGTGATTGTTAAAAATAACATCTGCTGTCTCTTCATACCATTTCCTTCATACTGAGGAGGAATGTCCAATCTGGGGTCAAAGGCTATCTTTCACCCACAAACCCCTCTCTTTTCGACTAAACATTGATTGCCCTCCTGTGCATTGTTCAAAGACTTGAATACTGCCTACCATATGAGTTATGCAAAGAAACGTATTCTTTCTAGGTGGTCTAAGTACTCCTTTCCCTGTCAGAAAATTATTTTTATTTTTCCTACAGCAATATTGTGTTTTTTGTGTATGTCATTTCAAAGAATTATAGCCTTGGCTACTTCATATTTTTTAAATCCAATCTCTTGAGTCTTAGTTACAGTATTAAAATTAAATATATTTTCAAAGGGTATATAAACAATAGGAAGTATTCCAAATTTTCTACATTTAGTAATAATATAAAAACATAAATTGTGTATGTGTGTTATAAAGGCAGAAGTCTGCTTAGAGCAAATTGTTGTAATGTACATCAGTATGCAGTTACATAACTAACACAATTATAACAAGAAAGGTAAATTTGAAAAAAAACTTACGCCAAATTACTGATCTTAGGAGTCTAAATTTTTACAACTATTTAGCGATAGAGACAAATAATATGTATAATATAGTTAAGTAGTCAGATTCATTTGTCAGATATTTAATATCTGCAAATTAAGTACTTTAAATTTCTGGAACTATCACAAATTATATTAGCATTTCTTCCCACTTTACCTTTTTTCTTCTATCCGTCGTAATCGGTGAGCTTTTGAGGCCCGATTAAAACTAGGATGTTTACGAGCTCTCTTATTCTTATTTTTCAAAGATTTTTAAAAAAGCTAGCTTGAAATAAGTCATGTAAGAAGTCAAGTTTCCTACTCTATATTTCAAAAGGGACTAAGGCGAGCAACATATTTTATCTCGGTCAGAATGATTATCCTGCGCCAGGAATGGCGAATCTTTTTGAGACGTGGGTCAAATTTTGTTCATATATTTTTAGTACTAGCTCGTAAGTCACTAATATCAATCTGCACCAGAGTTAAGTTTAAAAATTTTTCACTGAGTATTTTTAAAGTTAAACATCTTTAAAATTCAATTGGCTTAATGGCTAAAAATGGTCATGGTTTGACAATTTAAAATTTTTTAGTGGGGGGGGGGGGGGATAAAAAATCTTAAGTGTTTGGTGCAAATGAACAAGGAGTAACGAAAATTTCATACAATATTTTTTATGAAATATTATTTATTAGTACATATAAATGCATAACTGTTGTTGTTGTTTCTTATGCCACCCGATCTCGACTGAGTCAGATTCAGGCCCACGAAATTCATCATGGCGAGGGGCTAGATGTACGCTTGTCGTTGGCCGTAGCCTTGAGCACCATTCAGATGACAGTACGATTTAGTACGACTTTATCATATATTTAATTAAAATGGATATATTTTGAATTAACTTTAATTCTGAATTTAGAGGTCTCCTTTTTTTCATCCCATAACTCGCGCGGAAACTTAATAGCAGAATTTTACGAAATTTGAGCTAATTTTTTAGAAATAGAAATCAGATGCGGGAAAAAACTGGAAATCCGTTCTGAATAACTTCTTTATCACAAGCTCATTACTTTAAATAATTAACACTGCATTTTTTCTTGTAAGGTATGCGACTACTTGCGACAACTTTTTTAAAAAAAAAAATTGAGATATGGGGATTTTTTTGTGGTTTTTAGAAAGTTTTGTTAGTTTAAACTTAGAAAGGTTTTTGTTTAGTTCATTTTAAGAAAAATATTCTAAAATTAAAAAGAAAAAAGAAATTATTATTACTAAAAAATGGTAAAAATTTACAAAAAGTAACATAAACAAGGGGCTTATTCTGTACCAAACGTTTATAAAAATATTTTCAATTCTGATGTGTTGCTATGTTATTCATTTTTGAAATGGCGTTCAGGATAAAAGATATTTTAATTTTTACAAAACTAAAGCACTTTATCTTAGTTATTATATGAAATTGCTTAAAAAATAACAGTGATTATATTAACATAAGGGACTGTAAATTTTGTAATAAAACAGTGATTGATGAATTTGAAGGTTAAAACACTTCGACTATTTTAAAGAACATACACAAAAAATTTCAGTTCATTATTTTCAAAACTTTTTTAGCAATCGCTGGCCTAGTTTGGAAATTTTCAATAAAAAAAAACCACGCATTTCGAGTAAAACGCGTTTTAAAGTATGACATCTTGCTTAAAGTAATGCATCTGCTTTTACCAAAACACTTGTAGTTTTTGTTCTAGTGAACGGTAAATAATTAACTTGGTATTTTCATAAAGCTAATAAGATGGCCTATAAAATAAAATAAAAATTGTCAATTTTTGGCAAAATTCACAATTTTAGGGTAGTTGGATACCTTAAGTCACAAACATTGATACTAACTTTGGGTCAGCTGAGCATTACAGTTGTAGCCGAGTGGTCATGGTTACGAACTTGTGGCTGGTGAGCAATGAGTTCGACTCCCTCGATCCACTGAAGACCCACTGCCTGGAATGGCTGATCAGGAAAAATCTGTCGTGGCTCAAGTGAATGAATATTAACGTCAGAGGGCTTTTGGCGACGGTCCTCGTAATTTTGAACCATAGTCAAGTGACGAGGACGACACCTGAGCTGGTATCCCCATCTCCTAACTACCACACCAACGGGAGGACGTTTGAGCTCTCTGACAGATTTAACGTGCATCGCTCCCCTACACGGCGGGTCTTTAGTGGTACTGGGCTCGAACTTATGACATGCCAACCACTATCCAATTCCTTGACCACTAGGCTACCGCGGCCACCTGTAGTGGCTCAAAGTCCTCGCGTTAGCGTGGTGAGGAAATTTGGAGAATGCAGTGCCAGCTCAGTTTTCGTCACTTGCTCAAGATTCAAAAATACGAGGTCAACATCGGCTACAGACCTCGTGTTGCCTTAGAGTACGATGTTAATGTCTTTCTTAATTCGCCAGCTGTGATAGCTATTAAGGTATCCTACTTTCTTTTTAAAACGACTGAGTATAAACTGAGTATTTTTGATCACAGACTACATGAAAGCATTTAACTTTATTAATTACATACAATTCAGGCCGTTTAAAAACTTTTTAGATAATTTTTTAAAGTTTAAAATACACAGGTCTTTTTTAAACATTATTTATACTTTGAGATATGTGTTTTTTAATTATGAGTATATGGATGAAATGAAATGCAGTCCAATTTTTTTCTACTTTTCAGCATCTACATTTGGAAATTTTGAAGTTAGGCTATTAATTTGATAGGTGATTATCATTAATTTATAAACCATTAGATGTGTACAATTCCTCACAGTTACGTTAAAGCAATAGTACATATATTCACTAATTCTGTAACGTAACGCATACCATTACTTATTTTTGGATTCATCATTCATCTGAGAAACTTAGTATAAAAGATTTCCAAAAAAAATTAGTAGGTATTTTAAATAAGGAATGGGAAAAGTTTTCTAAGATATTAAAACTTTTTTATTCAAAGATGGAAACTGTGCTATTCAGTATCGCACACAAAATTTTTTCAAGGGATGGGGAGGTGTCCATGGCTGAAAGTCCCCCAACTCTTATCGTAACTCAAGACACATCAATTGATTCTTCTAATTTTGTAAACAAAAAACAGTAAAAAATAAATTATTGAATTAATAATTAGCATTAATTAATGAATAAATTGTTAATTACAAGTACTTAATTAAATTTTTCGTAATATATATATAGGATTATCATTAATCAAAAAAAAAAAATCAAGGGCTTTGGGTGGTGTCCGCCCCCCCCCCTTATGTGCGCCACTGATGATATTCTAATACTTAAGTAATTGTACACGAAATTCATTTGATAATTTTACATAGTAAGATATTTTCACACAAGGCTGAATTTTAATAAATTAAAATTACGTATATATATAACTGTGTTAACGGCATCCTTAACATTGTGATGTACTTTAAACGCTTAGTAATTTGTATCAATATTTATTGTTAAAAACTTCTTTTAATGCTTGAAATACGTTTTCACAAATATGAGTATGAAAAAATATGTTCGTAATACTTATTTGCAGAGATTAAGTATAACTAAAAATTTCATTCAAAGAATTGTATATGAAATGATTTGAATATATTCACACTTTTTTTATCTATAAAATAGTAGTATATGTCTAATGGAAATTAGTGAAGCATTTATCTCTCTTATAATCATAAAAAGATACAAATGCATTTTATGTACATAGTTAAGAGTACTGTATTCTTTTAAATATAATTTCATATTTAATAATTCATTAACAATTTTTAAATTAATTGGACATGAAAAAGGAATTTAAAGGGAAATGAAGAGGGAAAATAATTGTCTTATATGAAATAAACTATAGGTATTTTATGAGCAAGAAGCATATGCTAAGTGTCTAAATACTACAAATCTTATTTTGAATGAAAACGTCAACATTTCATATCCCCATCACTCAAAAAAAAAAGTCGAAATTCAATCCTGGTTTTTATAGTCAGCATAAATTGCTAAAATTTCAGTTGCTTTTTATATATGGTGTGAATAATTGTTTCCATAATTTGATGATTTAAAATAATATTCAAATAGTTATATTTATTTGCAAGTAATTTTTGTTAAAAATGTTTATTAGTATTTTTTGAAACACGAACAGAGCGAATTTCGGCTTAAAACCGAAAGATTACTTCCCAAAACATATTTGCAACCACCTGCAATACAGCTTCCATTTTCCTGTGATATATTTTTGAAAAGATCCAGAATGCGCGCGCAGAGCTAGAGCAGACAGGAAGGAAAAAAACATCATCACCCCATCGATTTGAGACCGACCCACGACCTCTTTTCGGGGGTTGTAGGTTTGCCCATCCCATTGTTGCTGCAGTTCCATCCATGACGTCACGGTACTGGCGGCTAGATCAGAGTCGATACTGCTAACAGTTGCTGTACTATCCTTTTTCACGAGGGCCTTGACTATAACATGATTTTGGGGATGGGAGGTAGAAGTGTAAAATGGTGGATATTTAGTGTTGGTTAGGGGGATAATAAAATTTCTGGTATTTTGTAAAGATCAGAACTATCACGTTCATTTCAAAACGTTATTTTTAAAGGAAATGTATTTCAAATGAGGTTAACAAGAATCACAAGCGAAATTAAATATCAATCGAAAAATGCATTTTTTTTTTTGGTTGAAAAACAGTATATTAAATTTTCTTTAAAATGAGCAGTATTTTCGAACTTCAAAGAAGTTGTTTCCGAAGAAATAAATTTCCCATTATGATTTTAAAAAATAATTTGATAAATGTTTAATGAGTGTTTTAAGGGTATCTAATTAACGACATTAAAAATATTTGTTATTGCATTTGTTAAGATAAGAGTTAAATATTACGTTCTTGTGTGTTAATCATTTCTTTTGAAAGAAAAATTAAATACTTAAAGAAAACTAAGGTTTATAAACTTTTAAATTCAATTTCTAGGGCATGTATAAAATCGTTATTTCTCTACACAAATTCACCCAATAATTTAATGCTTATAGACATTACAATATTAAATTCCTTCGAATCTGAAATTTATTTTCAAGTTGGATTCGCAAAAATAAATATATAGAATAAACTCCATTTTTTTCCTCTCAAATATGTGGTTAAAAACAGGCTTATAATTGATTAATAATAATTGAATAATTCATAGGAATTGAGTTTATGCTGTTCATAATTTCGATTTCTGTAAAAAATGTACTACTTCCTATATAAATTTTTAAAAAAAATTTTTCAACTTTCTCT
The DNA here is from genome assembly GCA_019973975.1 of Trichonephila clavata. NCBI lineage: Eukaryota > Metazoa > Arthropoda > Arachnida > Araneae > Nephilidae > Trichonephila > Trichonephila clavata. The sequence continues at coordinate 20,830 of BMAO01003926.1, read as the reverse complement.
GGCTTTTTAATGAATATTAGTTAATTTTCGTTTATAATTTGAGGATAGTTGTGAATTACTTTGAAAGAACACGTGAAGAAATAAAATTGCAGAAAAACATTTGCTCAAAAGACTTTACCTGATTTGAAAATAGTTTAATTTTGCATAGGTCGTTTTTAATTCACATATAAAATTTTGTTCAAATTTATTTTTTTAACCCCAAATTTACACTTAAAAGATATTTATTTTTAATCAATTATCTTGAGTATTTTAGAGATTTTACAGAAGCTACAATCCCATTTTACAGAAAAATTAAAATTGAATTACAAATATTTCAAAAGTATATAACAAACACACAGGGTGATTTGTATAATTTAATTCAAAATTTCTTTTTATATGAAGCATTACTACAATTTTTATACCAATCATTTTCCTTCAATTCATGATTATTAAATTTTTTTCCCACTAGCACTTTATTAATAAAAAATTATCCCTCGAAGTGAATCCTTGTTGAATCAAGTTTGTTATATATATATATATATATGAGTGTATCCTTTTTTTCCCCGTAACATTAATCGAAAATACTGTAATTTATTTAATCATTTTGTGTGTATAAAGTAGTTTTCACATAATGTCAAAGGACAGAATAAATTTTTCAGTAAAAAAATGTCCCAATATTATAATACAAATAAACATACAATAACACACATGCACCTATCTACCTATATATGCATAAACTGCTGGCCATCAAAATTGTAACACCGGGAAAGAAAGCAAATAACAAAACTTACTATTAATTGCACTTATACAATATAATAAGAAGAAAATATTATATATTTGAAGACAATAGGAAACAAGGTCTGAAATTAATATACATAGCTGCCGCCTCTGGCAACTAAAACGGCTATAACGTTATAACCCAGTTAAATATTGAGTCACATAAGGCTTGGATACAGAATACAGGCAAGTCATTGTCTCACATCTATGCCACACTTCATGAATTGTAGTTGCTGGAGAGTGGCGGCAGCAATGTTTTTTTTAACGATATGGACGTTTTTCAAGGTGAGAGATAAGGAGAACATGCTGGCTAAGACACATTCTGTGTCGAAGTCAGTTCGGACAGGGTGGGTCGTTTCTGTGTTATATTGTTTGAAAGATGTCTTGAAGGCCTTGAAGATAGGGCACACAACCACAAAGCCTTAGGATCTGAAAATGTAACACTGACTGTTCAGATTACTAAGTAAAAAAGAGCTGTTCAAGTGCAGCACACTAGGTGCAGGGTACTTTAAGATGATATAAAACAGCAAACAAGCTATACGCTTTCCTTTTGTTGCCTCCAGATATGGATGCATCCATCACAATGCTACACACTGGGACAATAAAAGACAATGTGTCTCATCTGAAAAGACAATGTGACGCTACTTTTATATCCAATTATGTCAAGTGAGTGAGTGAGAGATTAACGTCGCACTGATTAGCAACACGAGGGCTTTTGGCGACGGACCGCGTAATTTTGAACCATGGTCAAGTGACGCAGACGACACCTGAGCTGGCACCCCCTCTCCTAACTACCACACCAACGGGAGGACGTTTGAGCTCTCGACAGATTTAACGTGCATCGCTCCCCTACACGGCGGATCTTTAGTGGTACTACCAATTATGTCAATAGGCATACCACTGTTGTCACATGCCTCTATGCTAGTGTGTCAAGAGAAGCAACAATAGTCACTGTGCAGACAATTTGTATTACACCAGATGTGCTTGCATCACCCACGAGAATACTTGTCAAGCTGCAAGCAAGCCCACTTCCTGACTCAAGGTCCATGATGTGGCTGTGCAATCTTGCAAGATTGATCACAAATGTCCCATCTTCTTGGGCATTAGAGGGAAGCTGTTGACATCTAGTATGGTGTTTAATTCCTCCTGATCCCATATTATCATGAGTTGAATTCCGACTCAACTGAATAGCTTATTGCAGAACTATAAACTGCTCTCTTGATAGACTATGTTAATGCAGATATTGAACTCCAATATGTGATCTTGTAGTTTTTTATATGAGGTATAATACAATCTCACAAACATTCCATGTCATTTCTCATTCCTGTATCATTTGATTGTTCTTGAATGTCATTTGTATATCTTAGTACTTTCTTCCTTTCATGTGAACTTGACAATTGTATCACTTGTTTCATGGTGTTAAAATTTTAATGGCAAGCAATGCGTGAGTGTATATATTGTTTTTGTTCAATAAATAATTTTTTCCTCTGAAACATATAAAATTAAAAACATGTTTCCATTTAAGTACAGGAGAAAAATGTAATGGATTACATTTATGATTTTTTAAAAAAAAAAAAAGAGATCAATTTAAATAGAAATGAATAGTATATTAAATTTTCTATATTTCAATAGTTAAAATATTATAAATTATATTATATTATATTAATGCAAAAGTATTTTTCTATATGAAGAAATATTTATAGTTTGGGTCTAATTCTTAATAATAAATAAAGACAGCTTTATAAAAAAAATCTTCAGTAGAAGAGAGAAAATTCTTTATCCCAGAAAGCAGTAGCATACACAAGGGTGGGGTCTGAGGATTCAAACCTCTCCCTTACACAAACTGATAAATTTTTGGCATAAAAATTACACCTCGACACTCCCATCTGCATGTTTTTTAAAATGCAAACCTCATTTAAAAGTAGTCTACATATGCCACTGCTAGAAAGTCTTTTAAAAGCATTCATGAAAAACATAGATTGTATTTGAAATAACTGATGTATGCATGTAAAAAATGCTCTTTTCTTTATGATAGAGGTCAGAATATAATATTAATACAGGGTTATACTTCCTTTAAAAAAAGTTCAGAGATTTAAATCATATTCATCAATATTAGAAAATAATATTTTTTTTAACTCTTTCATGCTGCATATGCTGTACCACTAATTCTTATTCGCTTATTGTGTCGTGGTACATAAAATGTACCATTTGTTTGAATGCCTCAGATATTGATGCTAGAGGGTACATTCTCTGAACCACCACAACTAGCAGTTACTCGTTTCCAACAGATGTCAGACACTTAATTGTATGCAATGGGTTTATGTAGTAGTTCATTCTTTGATCAGCTGCGAGTGTTGGGTGGCATTGTTTGGAAGTGACTGAATAGTGTATTTTTAAGTGTAAATGAAAATGTAATTCTTGTACTATTTGTTACAAATCAGGTAAGCACATAGATTATGTAACTAAATAAATCAAAATTTCAATAATAAATATCTCACATGTGCATTGCTAGGATGAAAATAGGAGAAACCAAAAAATGAACCACCATGCTGTTGAAGACCATCTTCTTTACAAATACAAAATGCATTCGGCTTATTTTTTTTGCAACAATGGACATGTTTATTGTGCCAGAAATATTTGTTGTAAGTTACATTTTTATAAATAATAATATTTATTTAATAATAGTTCATACAAAATTAATGCCCTGAATGAGCTATAACTCGTGTTCAGAAAAATATAAATACACTAATTATATATGTTGACTAAATAAAAACTAGGTAAAATAAAATAATGTGTAGAATAAAATATTTAAAATTAAAACTAACATTAAGTAAATTAGGACTAAGTTAAAAATAAAGCTTGCAACATTAGATAAGGAAAAACTGAAAATGTTTTAATATATAGGATAAATAACAGTATAAGATGAAGTGTATTTATTTTCCAAGTATAAAATAACTAGCTAAAGCTATCCACAGCACAAAAGCAATCCAAGTTCATACATAATGTATGTGTTGTGTCAGCAAAGTTCCATTGTGCCTAGGGAAGAAAATATCATGTTTCCAGAACTATCATGCTGCTTAAAGCATGGTGGTACAAAATATGTACCAACTATTTTTTTAAAAACTTTGGACATTCTTTGTTTAAAAAAAGTGCTTAATATTATTTATATGTACCACACAGCTTTTGTTCAATTAATGTTTTGTGAGGTTTATCTAAAATATTTGTAATTATTTGCCTCTAGTGCATTTGTCAAAAATTCAGTGGATGAAACAGTTAAATAAAGATGCTTATTGTTACTCTGTGCATAAGAATTAAAAAAAAAATATATCAATATCTTTAATGTTTTTAAGTAAACACATGAGTTTCATATTGGGTTGTTGCTTAAGCACAAATCTTAGAAAGAACCCTAATTAGAAGTTCCACCTAGAGAACCAAATCTGCTTATTCCATTTAGATGATATCCAAGTGAACAAAAAGATGCATTTTTAACACTAGTTCTTAAATTGTTCTTAGGCATTTTCAGTAAAGAGATTTAGTAGCTTTTTTGAGATATGTACTGATGCATGGAAATGAAAAATTATATCATCTGAATTTTGATTACTTTCATAATTTAAACAGTTTCTTTAAAACTAATATATTAAGATTGAATAATCATACAAGATGAAGTAATCATGTTGTTAAATTTACTTTTTTTACCTGATGGATATATGAATGGAAAAAAAAAGAGCTTACCTGAAAATTAAATTGGCTAGCATATTGTTAGTGAATGTTTGAGTAGAAAATATATTTTCAATTCAAAACAAGAGAAAAGTAAGATACACTTCATCAATTAAAAAAACACCTTGTTATAATGCTTCATTAACCTTATCAATTCATAAATACAAGGTGTGTCAATTAAATTCCTGGACTGTGCATGCCCTAGTTGGTGTGAAGGAGTGGGAATGGAATATAATTAATCTTGATCCTTCCAGTGCTAATGGCACGTTATTCCCCACCCATCTATTTAGTTCAGTTTGTTTTTCATCCTTGTTTAAGTAAGGCATTGCTGTGTCAAAGCATTGTGATCATGATAAACTTAAAATCAATTTGGGCATAAATTTGTAAATTTAAAAAAATTCAATTTAATGTTTTATTAAAAGAGGTATTTGGAGATAATTACATGTCACAAGTCAAATTCTGTTGTTGTTACTAAAGCCACTTATTGAGGCTTACAAAATTCATCGTGGCAAAGGGCTAGTTGCACGCCTGTTGTTATCTGTAGCTTTGAGCACCATAGAGGTGACAGTACCAAGGAGAACACCCTAGGGTGGTAAGGGGCCTCCCACCTCTCTTCCCCATCCACCAACCTCACAAAAGGACTTGCAGCTCGATGGCTATTTAGCGTACCCCTATGCTGCAAAGGCACTATACATTTACAAACATCCATGTCTTCTCTGGGATTCGAACCCAGGCCCTACGGCACAGCAGTCAGCGTTTGCTAATCACTATACCAGATGGGTGACATAGTCAAATGCTGAACAGAGCAAACGATTTTTGGAAGATCAGGAGGTGTTGAAGATGAGCATTCTGGTCAAATCTGTGACTTCAAGAACTGGTCAAGCTCATCGTTTTTGTCGGATATAATGACACCAACATAATTGAATAGGTACTCAAGCCAACAAACAGTTTACATAGAGGCCCTAAGAAAGTTTAGAGAAGAGTGAGAAGAAAGGTCAGATCTGCAGAGCAACAATACTTGGATTTTGCATCAAGACTACACTTGATGCACATGCGCTCTCTGTAAAACTGTACTTGGTGAACAAGCCTGTTACTGTGCTTGAGCATCCATTGTACTCGCCAGATCTCGCACTATATGACTTATATCTGTTTCTTAAAGTGAAAAATGTATTGATGGGAACACATTTTCAGTCTGTGAAAGAGGTGAAGGCAAAAAGGGCAGACTTATTGAAGATGGTGACACTTTTAATGAGCCACAGCACTGCTTTGAACGGTGGAAAATCGTATGCAGCTATGTAGTGATGGGGAAGGGAAGTATGTTAAAGGAGATTAAAAGGTATTTGTACATTGGGAAGGGGGTTCAAAAAAAGCTAATTTTTAAGACTAGCTCAGTTATTTAATTGTTTCACCTGGTACATGAATGGGATTACTATTACAGATACTATTCATGGAATGGTATATCAACTACTGACAATGCATCAAGTACTACAACTGCTGAAACACATATTTCAAAACAATTTTAAACAGTTTAAATTAGCTGAAACTAATAGCATTTTAAAAAATAAAAGTACAAAAGTATGTTTCTTTAAATGATCTTTAAATAATTTTATCAGTAAAATCAAAAAGAAAAAATGGCACAATAAATAAAATTACACAAGTTAGAAGATGAAAATGAATTTATTTCAAATAAGTAATTTGTTTAACATCATACCTTGAGAAAGAGTATAGGTATATAAAACATATATTTAAAAAAAAAAGGAACAAATATACAAAAGAAAAAAAAGTTATTTAAATGCTCTTTTATTATGAATTCCACATCCACTATATGCATAGATACTGATTTTACTCAGTCATCATTAAATACTTTCTTCTTCTAAGAAGTATTTTATGAAATTGTGAGAAATATTATATTATTTAAAAATAAAATATTTACAAAAGTTTAAAAGAAGGCATAGCCATCAAAGAAATAAGTATATGAGGTTACTTAAAATCTAAAATATGCTCATTATTATAACTAAGCAATACAGATCTAAAACACACAAAAAAAATCATTTCATTTAAGTAAAGAAAGAAAGCTTATTTCTTATAACAAGAAGTAAAAGATAATTAAAAGACATGATTAAAATTTAAGTTTGGTGCCCATCTAAAATTAATATTTATAACCTTGTTCAATAATAGTGCTAAGTAGTTATGCTTTCAAAACATCTTTAAATTTTTCATTTAATTACATACCTTACTAAAATACAATTTCAAATGAAGGTTAAAATGACAATTACTATAAAGAAATCTACAAGATATTTTTTCATTGAAAAGCTTTTTTCTTTTCTTTTTTTAATTCTGATGCTTTGGAGTTATACTGTTATGTTTATTTTTAGATCTGAAAATGGTTTAATAAAATTGACATTGCTTGGAATATCTACATGAAAGTCTTTAGGTTTATACTGCTAAATTAAAGATGTATTCTGAAGTATTACAGACAGTGTGGAAAATATAGTTGTTTTCTCATATCAATTATATCAATTGATATGATAATATAGAGATGTTTTTTGAAGAACAATGAGAATAGAAATTTCTCTAAGTACAGAAGCAATAATAAATAAAAAAAAATCTATAATTTCTTTTTAGAAAATAAATGCTTCTAGAAGTAAAGTGTTGATACACAAAGAAAAAACAGACCCATGTAATGTAATTATGGGACAAATGTTGGTGTGCTAAATGCAGTTCACTTTTAAGTAACAATGGAAGTTGCTCATGAATTCAATGGAAAATCAGATCTGCAAATGTTTATGCTTGGGAATTGATGAATATTTGTTTCACATCTTGAAGCGATTTCTCCAAGAACCCAATGAAGCGTGATGTATCCTGTAAAAACAAAAAATTAGATATTTTAAACATTAAGTGATATTGTTTCAAGTGACAAATTATTTAATTAATAGAAGTAATACATTTTTAAGAATTAAACAAGATATTTTATTTGATTATATTTGTAAACAGTTTTTCAAAAATATACAAATTAAAAATGATGAAATGCAGTTATTTTTCAAATATTTTTTTGAAAGATTTTAGCAGTGAATTGTGATATAATATCAACCGAAAGTAACAAGTTATACAATAGTTTAGTGAGTGAGTGTTTATTTACATTGCACTATTAAGGTACATGAGAGCTATTGGTGACAGACCTTGTAATTTTGAACCCTAGTTAAGAGACAAGAACAACACCTGAGCTGCCACCCTTCTCTCCTAGCCTCCATACCAACAGGAGGATGTTTGAGCCTCGAAATATTTAGCGTTCCTTAGTCACCTCTACACAGCGACACTTCAGTGACACAAGGCTTGAATTCAAGACAGCCGGTCATGAGTATGACCACTAGCCTTGACCACTAGGCTACCAGAATCTCACCATGGAGTTTATATAATTATCATATTAAAATATGAGAAATAATTGTATGAAGAGTAATACATGTTAGATATATTATTAAATAATAATTAGTGTTTATAGATTACAATTAACTTACTGTTTCCGGAGATATTCGCTTGCTTGAAATATGAAAAAACATAACATCCTCAGAGGCTATGTCATATGATACTCCATACCCATCATTTGCCACCTGTTATTATACATTTAAAAGTATTAATCACACATAAAAACATATTGGCACACAAATAATTTCCAGTGCAAGGCAAACAGCAAAGGAGGATTAATTTAGTTTATCAAACATAATATTATAATTTTTTTTAATATGAAGGTTAAAAAATATATACATGTTAACAAACATTACTAAAATTAAATACTTAAAACAAATAATGGTTAAATCATTAAATTTGATTTAGATAAGGATTAGAAAGGAAGATAATGATTTAAATCATTAAAAATTACAGACATAAAACTGCAGATATAACTCTAAATCTTCTATTTGTCAAAAGATTCAAGCAAATGAAAATGATTTAAGCCCAATAGCATTAGAACAATATGTCAGTTGGATAAAATCCAAGGGAAGCTAACCGAGCATAATCCCTGATAGATTATTTTTTCCCCTACAACTAAGAGTTTGAAACATGTAGCAGTCTTTCACATCCTCTTCCCTTCAATCTTAAAAAGTTCATTTTTTTTAACAGAATAATAAACAAATACATCAGTAAAATGTGAATCAGTTTACTAAAGTTATCTTTTACTACATTTTATAAAATTAAAAAATTGAACAAAATTAACTGTTACACCAATAAAAAAAAAAGAAAAAGGAAAGGCTAAATAATGCGACTGATAATTTAAGTTTTCCCCACATTGAGAAAATTAAGAAAAATTTATTAATTCCTAATCACAAATTGATTAGGATTTACAATTACATCATTTAGGGAGAATTGAACAATTAAATTTCAAATAAAAATTTAGTACAGTTAAATTAATTCAATTAAGACTTTTTACATTATCAGTTTCTACACATGAAACAAAATTCAATGTAACTAAAAATTAAGTACACATATTTCAATGCTAATCATTATTATGTTAATGATTTGTAATGTCTTTAATTCAGGAAAAATGAAATGATAAACAGATCACGAATTATATATATATTTTTATTTAATAGGCAAGTTTTTTCCTTATCAATAGTTCAAGATTACAGTAACAATGAAATTTTTAAGTGAAGAAATTTAAACTTTCAGTGATATACGTATATTACAAAGTACTGAGGTAAAACAGTTTAAATTACCACTACAATAAACCAAGTTTTCAAGAACATAGAATGATGTTATGTTACCTTAATATTTAACCTTTTAAACGCCGCACTATGATTGAAAGGTAACATAAACTAAATTTTGATAAAAATCAAATTAAAATTGAAACATAAAACCTATAAAAGAAAAAAAATTTGAAAAAAAATAATTTTTTTTTTTATGATTTTTAGCATGTTCTATGGAACATTGGCGGGTGCCATTTAGTTTTTTCACATGTTTCTTAAGAGTACAACCAATGACATTTTCATTCAAAAATCAGTTATTATACACATTTTTAAGAAGTATCTTACCAGAGGTGTCATTAAACATTTCCCAATGGGGTTTCATCATTCCCTTTGTAGGAGGGGGGGGGGGCATGATACCCGAAAAAACAATTGAAATGGGCCTTAAAAAACTAAAAATTAAAATGGGGGAAAAGAATTAAAAGCTTTCGTGTGAAAGAGAAAAATCTATAATTTTTTCCCTGCAGAATTTTTTAAATGTACCCCGATGGGGGTGTGTGTGTTCCCCGATGGATGTCCCATGTTGGCGCCACATCTGAAGTAAACTTTTAAATGTAATTCCAAAATAAAACAGATTAAGTTGAAAATATAATTTATAAACAGGAATTTATACATTTCAGAAAATTACAATCACTTATTAGAAACTATAAAGGAAAACATCAGTAGGACAATGAAATAAACAAATAACCTTCATTTAAAAATTCTCAAAGCTAATAGTATAATAAAGCAAAAAAAAAAAAAAAAAAAATACAGATTTACCAAAATTTTTTGAAAATTAGAAATAAAAGACAAAATAAATTATTGCTTTTTCAAAAATGTGTTCTTTTATGTCCTAAACTATTTTTATTGTCCATGTATAGCTAGGAAAACATTTCTGAAGCAATCTTTTTTCGCACTTGAGGCATTTTTTTTTGTTGTGCTTTTCTGATATACATGAGGTATTTCATCATCCTATATGCTCGCAGAAATTTTGATTTTGCTACAAACATCTACTGGTAGAACAGACTGAAAAATATCTTCATCGATAAATTCCTCGTTAGGCAAATACCCACTTTCTTCTAGTGGAAACTGACAAATATCAATAGGTTCTTCATCATCTAATAGTGTATAAAAATGTTCCAAAGCCTCTTCTACAGACTGGAATGGCTTTGAATGCGACATCTTATCAGCATAATGGATATTCACTAACTGACGAAACACAAAATAATATAAGACCTTATTACGTGACTTTCCTCTCCAAATAAGACATACGCTACATCTAACTATCAACAAACGCACGTGGTAGTTTTGCTGCAGCTGAGAAATTCACTTGAGATTGTCCAGAAACGGTTGAAGGGGGGGGGGGGTTTGAGAGAGGGAGCCGAAACGAAAGTCAAGTCATAAATATTTTCTTCCGACACATACTATAAGTTTTTAGCTTTCAGAAATCTTTTCCCACTCTTCTGTGAACTGTAAGCATAATAACTGCATTGTGTGAAAAAGTATACCTTTACACGCCAATGTTCCATTTTTGGAACATTGAATTTCAAAACCAATAGTAAAAAAAATAACTATATTTTTAATAATATCTTGCAGTCTATAGTTAAAATGATCATTTTTAATTACTTTTACAAAATAATAAATATTTTTTTTTTAATTTTTAATTTTATATGAATTTTGCCCGATTAAAAGTAGAAAAAAATGCATATTTTAGAATTTTTTTCTCAGAGAGACTATTTACTTTAGCAGCAGTACTTTAATTTCAAAAAATTAATCCATATTTTTTGTTTTCAAAATAATTTTTACGGAACAATATGAATAAAATTGAATTTTTCAGAAAATTTCAAATTTGATGTTCCAATATTGGAACATTGGCGTGTAAAAGGTTAATGTCATTTAAATATTTGAATGATTATTTTTTACTATTTATGTATTCAAAGCCAATAAGCTCATTGAATTTGGAGGTTTTTTTAAAAATATGTTTTAACTACTTACATTAAGTTCTTTTTATTCTGTATCTCAAATTTTCCTATTTTGATATGAACAACATTGGGCTACACATACATATATATAAGATCAGCAGGTAAAGTAATATATTAGAAAATGTATTATTTTGCAAAATGTAACAAAAAATATAAAAAACAATTTACTGTAAAATCCGGCGTGTAACATGCACTTTTAACAGAAAAAATAAGATGGAAATTCATGGATGCATGTTATATGTCGCATATAAAAAAGCGAGCTTTAAAAATAGAAAAAAATTAAGACTTCTGCATGCCATCAAAATACTATTTATTCAAAAGAAATGACATTCCTTATGAACTTAAAGGGATGCAGTTCTAGAAGTATAGTATTTTTTTTTCTGAAGCTTGCAATAATACCTCAAATAAATGACTTGAAATATAAGGCACTGCACATGCACAAAGGTTTCTTCGTAAAAAAAGGGGTTTGCATTATACGCCAGATTTTACGGTAATTTAATAGCAATTTTAAACAATAAACATTACCGGTCCAAAGCCTCCACCCAAGCAAACATATTCTGGAAATTTCTTAGTATCTAATATTCCAGCATGATTATGAGGTGTCTAAAATATATAACATAAAATGATTATCTTCATTTAAACAGCCCTATTATTGTAAAATAACACATAATTAGGAATATAAATATAATTACAAACTACAATTACACATCTGTATGTAATTCTAAGCATAAAAAAATTTAACATTCTAAAGTAACTAAATGTTAATTATTTTAGGGAAAAAAATTTCTTATAATTATTTCATATTATGTTCAAATTTTACAAGTTATCTCAAATAAATGAATGAATGCCAAATAGAAATTATAAAGTGTGATATAATAATTGACAATTTAATACAGAGCATTTACACATCTCGATTAAGGATTAAAAAACAAATACTTTTGGAAATAAATTCCTGATGATAGTTATTATTTGGAATTATCATCTGATACATGGAAAGTAGACTCCAAATGATCCTTCTAAAAATGCACTGTTTTTAACATTTGTCTAATGTTTTCTTCAAGTTGAAAATTTACATATATTGCAACATCTATTTAATCATCAGTATATAATCATTAACATGTTTGATGTTTTCAAAAACTGAAAACTGTCTTAATATTTTTATATTTTAAGTGCAGCTAATCAATTTTCCGCATCTAGAATAAAGAAAACTCTTATTTTGAGGGAAGTTTGGATTTCTTCCATCATCTTTAGTTAATTATGAAATATGAATAATTCATTTATAATTGCTAATATAAACACTGTTTGATGATTACCTAATTTAATATTTCAAAATTTAATAAATCATGACATCCAAAAATAAATAATTTTAGAACTGTTGCATGTATTAGGATATATCAAACATTTTCTTATTGTTATGTTTCATTAAGCTACTTTTTCCTTGTTTGTGTTAAAAGCTAAATTTAAATTCAGTATTCTTATTGAATGATGTAATTTTGATGTAAAAATTCAATTGTTCACTTTTTAAATGACTGGTCTGAATACATACTTGACTAGTGGAAAGCCTCCAAGGTTCACCTAGTACTTCTTTCAGGAACGGAGACTTCACATCCAAATGTTTGGAAAGAACATATAAGCAAAAAATATGTCTATCTACACCTTTTCCACACATTGCATTAATATACGATTCTTGGTGTTTCTGACAAGCTCTTTGTAGGAGGGCTAATTTCTTTTTCGCCTATTAAATATAAAGATAATTTTTTAAAAAAGACTCTACATTTTTTCTATATAAAACACCTAGAGATGAAAAGAATCATAATAAAGAACTGAAAATAACTAATCAAATTCAAAAATATTTCATGTATTCAGTTTCTAATTTAGAAAAAGTAAAACATTAAAAAAATTAGTAAGAAATCTACATCTATCTTAAAGAGATATTAGATCAAAACAAATTTTACAATTCCCATTACATACACTCAGATATACTTTTAGTAACATTTTTATAATTGCTTTTTTTTTCAATAATGATTTGAAATATTAGAGTAAAATAAGAGGAAAAATTATAATTATGAAAGCAAAGGAATATCAATCAACAAATAAAAAGATCACAATGCAACACACACACACACACAAAATTGTGCTCTCTCCCAAATAATTGCCTCCAATTTTTTCAGAAACTACAGAAGAGTAATTTACAAATCCTTAAAAGTTGCAATTCACTTATAATTAACAGAATAATAACTTTAAAATATTTAAGTTGCCAGAACTTGTTATAATTAATTTATGGTTTAAATTTTCTCTTTTTAATTCACAAAATCAATTTAGAATAAACATGTGAAATGATTCTAGTTAATACTCAGAAACATATGAAGCATTTATTATTACTAATATGTTCTCTTTATATGAAAAAAATATATAAACAATTAAACAAACATGTATTCTAGATTTGTATAGTTCATTATTTCTTATAAATTAACAACTTTTTTCTACATAAACAATTCTTTCCATTTTAATCAATGCAAAATAATTCGTAAAAACATGGGTTACAGACAATTCAGCACACAATTAATGAATTATTTTTCATGCAAGCTTATTTTTTGTTCCCTATATAAAGTTTCCATTTATATAGTATTAGTATTATTAATATCACAACAAAGCTATGTAACAAGCTAAACGCAAATTTTGAAAAAAAATTATGAGATAATTAAGAATAAGGAAAAAAGCTTTTTTAAAAGGACTATTTTGAGGGAAAATGTGTCAAATTTGTATTAAAATGAGGGGGAAACGAGCATATTTCCATAGCAGTCAACCCAACAATGGTGATGCAACAGCTGAGGCTTACGTTGGTAAATTGCTTAAAATTGTACAAGTTAAGATACACCAAGCAGAGCGCGCAACTTTCTCCACTGAGTCCAGCTTCAATCCCAACATGGCCTTACCCAATCAGCCACACTTTGGCCATGTTACACTGCAAATAATACCAAAAGCATTTTTAATAAAATAAATTTTACAATGAAGCAATTTATTTTATTAAAGAAAATTCTAATCTACAAATTATTAGTAATACATTTTAAACAGTTTCAATCTTGGAATTACCAACAGAAATATTTAAAAACACTTCCATTTCAGCCAATATACCCTATATTTTCTACTTACTATTTATCACTGACATTTTTAAAGTGTTATAATTTAATCTTGACCTTCCATGCAGTGATAAACGAACACATGTACTTTTAAAGAAAATTAGCACATCCCTGCATTTTAGAACTGTAAAAACATTGATTAAATAGTTAATACGTTCATAATCAAGCATATAAATATATAAACAAGAAAGAACTTACTGAAATATCTGGATTATCTACACTTAAGACAAATTCACAGGATTCCAGAGTAACTGGTCGAACAGTTTCTGTGCGTCCTTCTCTAAATAATCGCATCATTGCAGCTTCATAAGTAAGATTAAAGCGACCAGCATCCTACCAAAATTACAATTTTTTTAAAACTTTTTTAATAACACAATACATTCAGGAACATTTTAAAAGATAAACAATTTTGCAACAGTACCTTTAGTTATGATTCTTATAAAAGAAATCAGTAATTTAATTGATTTCTCAATGATCAAATTAACATTTATTAAACTTTTTACATATCATATTTACTCGAATTAAAAAAAAATGCATTGGATGGGGCAATTAGAGCAATTACAAGTTCTTAACTATTTTCCTTTTTCCACAAAGACTTGTTGAGAATTTAGGATGTGGCTTAGATTCGAGTAAACATGGTAATTGTGAAGAATCACTTCAGATTTTGAGTAAAATAAGCAATTTTTGCAAATTATCAGATCAAAATTCTTAAAATTGAAGCAAAAATTTGAAAGAATTATTCTTTTTATCAAAATGTTAACAAACATCCTGTACATTTTAGTAAGCAAATTATATTTATAAAAAAAAAACAATAAATGAAATCATACCACAAATATTAACTAGAAATATTAATAGTGCTGTTCTGATCAACTAAAAATTTAAGCTAATTAAACAATTACTTGAACAAAAAAAGTACTGAAAATATATTAATATGTAAATAATTTTAATTAATTTATTTCATTTATCATTATTGACATTACCATTTTAATTATTAACCTTTTAATAAATTAATTTCTCAAAAATAATTATGTTTCAAATAATTTTTGCATTTTCTTTTAGTTTTATTCAAAAGCAACTGACACACAGTTTTTAAACTTATGGATAAATAACATATTGAAAATATATTTTTTCTCTATAAGTAATTAACACACAAAACTCGCATCTGGTTAAAACTTAAACATCTAAATAAATCCCTATCTTAATAAGCCATGTAAATAACATTCTTGTTTAGGAATATTACTAACCCTATAATATGCAAGCTGTAGCACCATTTGAACATATGCATCTGGACTGACTTTACACTTTTTAATGAAGTTCTTCCCATAATTAGAATGATAGTAAACTTGTAGATCAACTTCAGCAATAATATCTGAGGCAATTAGCATTGAAGATCTCACCAAATCTATGCACTTGATACAGGAAAAAAAGATTAGATAAGTATCATTTCAAACAATAATTCTTAATGTCCCTGTAATTCAAATGAAGTAAAATTTATGCTTTTGCTTTTTACCTCAGGGTGCAAGTCCCATTTTAATCTTATAGGCATTGGAGGAGTTCCTTCTAATTCTCCAACAGTATTCCCATCTTCTGTATACCTGAAAAATAATTCATAAAAAAATTGAAATTATAGTAGACACAAAGTCCATTTTATACCACTATTAAATAATACAGATATATACCATATAATTCTCCAAATATACTAAATAGAAAAATTAGTATCACACACATAGAGAGATTTTTTTGCAGTATCAATAGTCAAGCAAAAAAGTTGGTATAGAACTAATTTTTTTTTTATTAGTATAGATAATACATAATTCACAAAATAACCTTCAACAGAAGGTAAATTCAATTTTTAATATAAATAGAGAAGTTATGTAATTTTTAAAAAAATTTATATTATAAAACTAATTTCCCTACATTCAAGCCCTTCATTTAATTTTTTTCTTTACTGAAATAATATTTGTTTTATTCAAATTATTAATTGAATAAAAAAAATTCAAAATATTTCTGTCAGTAGACTGCTCTGCTAGTGATATATTTTACAAATTATTTTTTAAAAATTTATCAAACAAATGACAGTATGTGATTGATGTGGACACAGGTTTTTATTTTGAAGTTTACATGCACTAAGTCAATTTTGAAGAAACAATATCTATACTACTGATAGCTCTAAATGAGTACTCGTGGGGCAGATTTTCTTACTCTAACCTGTAACACTTTTCAGAATTAAAAAAGTTTGAAACTTAGAACTATGATTTTTAATTGAGCTGTCAGGACCTTTATGTTTTTTAAATGTACAATTAATGTCTGGTTCAATGAACAAATAATGCAAATGTTCAAAAAATATCTGAACAAATTATATTTTCTCTAAAATTATACATGATAAAACTGAATAATTAATCATTTGTTCATCAAATGTTCAACATATTAAAAACTTTCACTTACTTTAATTGTAAAACTTCCATTCCAGTGCAAAATTCCCAAAAGTGAGACATTATTGGAGAGTCACACCTATAGGAATAAAGGAAAAAAAAAAAACTTATTTACTCTTAGATTAATACTAAGAAATAATAACTGGTGTCCAGAATATATCCCATATTGTAAAGTGTACATATTATACAATATGGAGTATATAAACATCTAAATTCATAATTAGACAGTAAACAGTTATTGAATATTATTTTTTGCAGATCATCAAAAGAACATTTTTATATTTTTCAGCCATGCTCATTTATGGCATATATACAGTTGACTCTCAATAATTTGAAGATGAAGGGACCAATGAAAAACTTTGAATTATCAAGAGGGTAGGAAAAAACTCCCAAAACACACAAAGAGAAATTTTTAAATAAACTCATTTTAAAGTATTTTTAAAAAGTACATATATTATACAGTATAAATATAAACAGAAGTTAAAATTCCTGTATTAAAAGAATTCATTTATATATTAAAATCAACTATTAAAAGAATACATACTGTACATAATTAATTTTTTTTCATGAAAAATCTGGTTTTTTTTTGTTTTATGGCATTTAACTCAACTTTGTCAATAGATTTTTCTAGAATAAATGAAGATTGAAAAACGTCTTCATCAACATGATTTCAAAGGAAAAAGTTGCGTAGGTTGATAAGTGACACTTCAGCTTCTATCAGATTTATCGGAGTCACTCCTCCGATTTGTCTTCTTGACATTCTGTGTTATTGTGGTCCAAAGCTAGAGGTCATCAAAGGGGCTATGTTACAGGGGAGACATGCTACAACTCTATATGATAGTGAGTGTTCGAATTGTCGAGAATTATATAAGATAACTTTGAATTATCGCGTGTTGTAGTCTAACCAGCCGCAGATTTTACTTCGATATATTGAGTGTACCAAAACGTATTGTTTTAGTTCAAAATATCAAGATTTTTCTAGGGACTGAGAATTTACTTCGAATTAGAGAGAGGTTTGTATTATCGAAGGTTTAAATTAGCAGAGAGTCAACTGCATTTACAACATTAAAAAATATCTGCAACAGGAGGTTATTTCTGAAAAGTGTTTAAAGTCTTTTGTAATGCTAAATTTAAAATCAGCTGAAAAGTCAGAGGAAATTCTATGTTTATTGTACAATGTTTAAAAAATATTTACATACAATACACTAATTTGCAATTCTGTTTTATTAGTTTACCAATGTACAAAATATTTAATACATGATTAAGTGAATTTTATAAAAATGATTACTTACTAAATAGTAAAATCTCAAAAATGTATTTTCTTATATAATGTAAAACATAAGCCAGTATAAAATAGTATTAAAAGAGAAGGAACACAAATATAACAAATAGTTAAAAAAAGAGTGATATAATTATAGATAAATATTTAAAATATTTATAGAATATTTTTTAAAGTATGATACTTAAAAACAAATATTACAGAAACACATATTTCTTACTGAAATCTTTAATTATAAGTAAAAAATATGAGGAATTTTTAATTATGCCTAATTATTTTTTGTTAATCAAAATGCAAATGCAAAAATAAAGCAAAGTGAAAGTTTTATTAGTTTCCATTAAAAATTATACATCCAGTAACAATGTAAGAGAAAAAAATAATAGTAAATAGAACATAACTTTAAATACATGTTAAATAAGAAAAATATCAGATAAAATCTTACCATGAATGCTCACAGTTACATCCCAGCTAAAAGACAGAAAAAAAAGAAGAGAAAATTATTGTAATTATAATGCACAGCACTAAAAAACCATGCTCACCCATGATGAATATATAGAAAATATGATTTTTGTTTTATAAAACAATTACATAAAAATAAAATATTTTTTAGTAAATTTTTCAAGAAATATTCAGGATTCATATAAAACTGTCCTTGGAAAAAAAATCAGAGAAATTTTCAATTTAAAAAGAAACAATTACATTTTTCTTAGAACTAGTTCATACTTCAAGATTTTTATATATTATGCTAAATTTTCAAATAAAAAAGTTTTTATATATACATAAAATTAATAAAAGGAAAAGTTACTCACAGCATACTTATGTTGAGTTTTTCACATTATACTAGTATATCTACTTTTAGATTCGTACAAAATTTGTATTTAAAATGCGAAGACACTTTGGATATGATAAAGAGACAAATAACACCTTAATTGATATGGTTATATACAATAGAAATAATATTTAAAAAAAGTAAGAGAATTTAACATTTATTTGTCAGAATTAAATATACAATAAGATTTTTATAATTGAGTTAATAACAAATTTAGAAAATGAAAGAAGTAATCTTAAAAGTTTTAAAAGCACCAAATTTATAATTATGTCATTTTAATAATAAAAAGAACTACACATTAAATTATATATAAAACCATATAATTAATAAAAATAAAATATATAATTTTCACAGTGTTAATAAATAATGTAAAAATAAAAAGCTTACAGTAATTTCTTAGAACTAAATAAACATTTCTTTTGTACATAAGCTACTTAATTTCATTTCGTATTAGCTGTAATATGTCTTCTTTTTTTGAAAATTTCCCTTTAATGAATTTTAAAAAAATCTAGCTTTTAACCAACTTTTACTAATTGAATAACTTATCTTGAATCATACAAATAAGTACTGAGAAAATTAATTCAGGTTTCTACTGGGATTTAAAGATTACACATGAAGGAGTTTATTAAATGAAATATTGAATTTAAAAAAACTAAACATAACGTATTTTCCTGTATATAATCCACAGCGGCGTATTATCCACAAAGCCGTTTTTCCGAGTGCAAAAATAAAAAACGTTGCATAATCCATGGCAATTTTTTTCGGCGAATAATGAAAAATATATACTGCCTGTATATAATGTAGTGACAGATAAAAAAAAATAAACAATACGATTAAAATTAGTAATAAATTGTACAGAATTTTTTTTTTTTTGTAAAATTCTCCCCCTTCCCCATCAGACATTTATTGTTACCATAATTTCTAAACATACAATTTTAATACCTGTTAATTCTGAAGTCTAAAGGCTGTAATTTCTTTAACAGTCTTGCAAGTATTAGTTGCAGATGCAGACTTCAGGCATTTTTAACATTCTCACTGGGATGTGTTCCATCGAATCCATAATCAAAAAGCTTTGGTCACATTTATCAAAATTAGCCTTTTATTTTCACCTCCACAATTGCAAGTTTGATTCATCAACCTTAAACAATCTTGCAGTTTCCTGATTTCCTATTTCAGTAGCCTTTTCTATAACGTTTAGTTCAAAATCAGCCGTGTAGTTTGTATGCTTCCGCTTCAAACATGACAATATATGAACTTGAACATTTTCAGGACCAAACAGCTCAGGTCAAGACAGAATGTGAAATGATGCCAGCAACTAGCAACTGTAATATCTTTGCAAAGAACCGAATTCGTTCTTGAACGTATTTGGACAAAACTGATCATAGCTGAAATGCATTGGACGAGTCGAAAAAGTTTTCAGCGCCATCTGCTATTTATTTTATAAAACATAAATGGTATTTATTTCAATACTTTATTGTACGCATTTCTGATGGAGAATGTTTTTTTATCATATTATCTATGGCGGCGTATAATATGCACAAGGAAATTAGAAACTTTTTAACACATAATCCGTGTAATATATACAGAAAAATACGGTACATACATTGACATTTTTTTTAGCAAATATAATTAAAATTGAAATCTAATTACCTTTTAAGTGCCATGTAATATTACCTGAAATTTTACTATTTTTGGTCTAAATATAAAATGTATAAAGTGATGTTATTCATTGAATTCAATGAAGTCCATAAAATTTTCTGTACCATTTATTGTATTTTAAACACTGTAGTTTTTCATGATACATGTCTTTAAAATTTGTACACAAATATTTACGTAGATTAAAAACATTTTCATTATGAAAATATAGAAAAATTTGAATATAATTATTTTATTTCTTTCCAAAGAAACAAACAGTATTCAAACAATTTTTTTAGTGAAATCTTTTCAAAAATCTATTAAAAATATGCATACAGTTAAAAA